>SJYC01048831.1:0-112877 GCA_006408675.1 Madoqua kirkii | reverse complement strand
AACTAGTTTCCTAATCAACTTTATTTATGTCATTATAAAAGGTCTTAAAACATTGCAAAAATAGAAGACAATAGAAAGAAATCCCAGCTGAGCTTGGGATGGTGGAATTATGTTAAGTGAAATTAATAGTGTGAGGATGCTAAAGTCCTCACAATGGACCCAGTTCCTTAGGCTGTGACTGTTCTGTGTCACAAGCAGAATGGGTGTGTGGTGAGGAACAAGTACATCAAAAGCAGAAATTTGTTCCTCAGATATTCACTTCTAGTGTTGAGTGGTTTCCAGGAGATACTTAAAATGTTTATTCACCAGGGCTTCCTGGGAAAATGGTTGATTCCATTGCTGGGACTGGGAAAGCACATGGTGAGCCTGGAGCATCTTACTGTGCAAGAAAATAAGGAAGTACTTAAAGAGTGATGGGAACATGTCAAAAGCACTTAGGGACTAGCTTGAGCTTCCACTGGCTAAATCTGAAAAAAAAAATTTGGTAAGTTTTTGGAAGGAAGGAATGATAAAATAATGATAGGAAAAATTATAACTCATTAAATTATAAAAGAATCCATATTAGTATAAGGAAGTAAGTGAAGGAGATAGCTCCTCCTTACAGTATTCCTACAGTAGAATAGCAACTAATAACTGCGGAGAGAATGATGGATCTAGAAATTCATCAATGGACGCTAAAGCTAGAGAGTAAAAGTTTAATGAAACACAGGATAATTACATAGTCTCAAAGTATCTCTTCACCAGATACTTATTCATTACAGAGGGAATAACCTTGCAGTGGAAAAACCTCTCAAATATTCCCTTAACCATGTGATTTGAATTTGTGTCACCAGTAACTGAATAAATATTATACACGTCTAGATCTGAATCCCTGGGAAGGACACACACTACTTGTGTGAGAGTCTTGCTGGAAATGCAGCACCAAAATCTAATCATGAGAAACGTCAGACAAATACAAGTTGAGAGACCTGCTGTGAAATACACGGTCTGTATTCTTGAAGACCATGAAAAGCAAAAATATATTACAGAAGACTGAAAGAAGCTAAAGAGATACGGCAGCAACATGCAAAGTGTGATCCTGGACCTGGACAATTTTCTTTTTTAAATAAAGGACATTAGTGGGGCAGCTGGTGAGTTCTGAGTAAGATCTATAAATTAGATATTTGAACTGATTAAATGCTAATGTTCTAATTTTGATAATTACACTTGGGTTATATAAGAGAATGCACTTGTTCTCAGGTAATACTCTGAAGTATTTAGGGGTGAAGGGATACTACATTTGTAATTGTAGTCTCAGATGGTTCAGAAAAATAATTTTATTCAGACATGTGTTTATACAGGTATATATTTTATACAGGTGTATATTTTATGTGTCTGTGTATGTACATATACACACAGATAGAATGTCACTGTTTGGGAATTTAACTGAAAGTTGTACTATTCTCACTACTTTTCTATAAGTCTGAAATTATTTTTTAAAATTGTAAACATTTTTTCATTCTACACTTTTTGTTTGTTTTTTTAACAAACACTTAAAGCTGCAAGAATGTGTAAAGACACTATGTGTAGAAAGGAAAGGAATTCCCAAGTGTAGGTGCTCCCGGGGAGCTCAGCATACAGTTAGAGCTGAGGAGACCAGAGCTGAAGGCTTACACAACATGTGAGCGTGGGATGAGCCTGCAGGAAGTCTCCGTGAGACCTGAGGCTGGGAGGGACTCACACCAGGTGCTTCGTGATGAGGCCTGGGAGAAAGTGAGGTGCAGGGGAGCCCCGAAACACAAATGAGGAATGTGTGCTGGGCTGCACTGATTTGTCCTGTGACCATTCATTCCAATGGGCCAAAAAGGCAGGACTTGAGTCACCAGGTTCGCAGCTGTATCTCCCCTGCCTCTGGATTGAATTTGATCAGGGATATGACCTGGGAGAAATCGCTCAGTTTCTTTGGCTTCCCTTTCCTCATCTCTCTGGTGAAACTGAGATGTCAATACAAGCCTCGCCTCTTAAACTCCCTGTGATGGAGAACAAGCGAAAGCTAAGAAGTCTCCCAGGTATAAAGCGTACCTGAGTGAGTGGACAGTCACTGGTGCCGATGCCCAGATTACAGCACAGGGTACTCACAGCTGCTTCCCGGGGTTAAGAGAGCCGAGGTCCAGCTCCCGGTCGAACTCAGTGCGGATGTCCTCCAGGGCCCCGTCGTCCCCGAAGGCCCCCCACTCGGTGTTGATGCACATCCTCCCCTCGTCGCCCTCCACCAGGTCGATGTTGCTCATGTCCTCCATGTAGCAGGCGTTGGTGCCGGTCCCTGGACGAGGGAGCAGAGAGAAAGCGAACGGACGCGAGGGCTCCCAGCTGGGCAAAGACAGAGGAAACCCTCAACCACCCGAGAGTCCACAAAGTGCTTTTGATCCACTCCCGGGGCTGGTTCTTGCTGAGGGAAGCAGCTTTGGCAAGCCCGGGAGTTCATGAGGAATAAAGCTGACATGTCAAGTCCACACTTGTCAGGGTGTTAATGGTTTGCTGTTATGAATGGAGTCAATTGTGAAGAAGTCCCTGATGAATATGTATGAAAGCTGACAGAGCACATTTACGGAGAGAAGGATGAGTAAACTGAATCTTATGTTTTTAAAAATTCACCGACTCACTAATATTTTTAACTTTTCCCTGTGTGACTTAGCCTCTTCTCTATTTGATACTAAAAATATTCCTTACTCGAGCCTGCCACAAATTGTTCTTAGCATAAGCTACATCCTTATCTTTGACAGTGATGAGCTAGAGCATGAGAGAGCAGCATGACATTATTCAAACATAAATTCACTCCAAGGAAATGCCTCAAACACTTGAGTGGTGAGGAGTGGCTGCAGATAGGCACAACCTATTTGAGACATATTGGGGTGATGGAAATGTTCCAGCTGGACTGTGGTGATGATTACAAAACTCTATAAGTTCACTAAAATCACTAATTATTACCTATATGAGAGGGTTTTTATGCTTCAAACCCTATGCTTCAAAGGTAGTCTTTGTTTGGCCGTGACACGTGGCATGTGGGATCTTAGTTGGCCAACCAGCAGCCAGACCTGTGCCCCCTGCAGTGGAAATGTGGGGTCTTAACCACAGGATTACCAGGGAAGTCCCAATAAAGCTATTTTGTTGTTGTTATTGTTGTTTTAATTTTCAGTATCTTTCCCTGGATGATATTTAGGTCTCAGGATTTTAAAGCCAACATGAGAAATAAGAGATTTAGGCAATCAGACTGTAATACAATATTTGGAAAAGGCTTACAGTACAGACACTGGCACCCAATTAGCAGGTTATCAGACAGAGTCAGTAAGACAGGCACAGCCGACTGTAGCGGATGCCATGCCGGGCAAGTGCCAGGCCCATTCTGAGATACAGGGCTCCAGAAACTGCAAGGCAAATCAGGACCCCCAGATGTAAAGATCCTGCTTTTTGGGAAAGTCAGACTGAGGAGACTGAGATGCAAATTAGGAAAAAAACAATTCAGAAAAGTTTCCCCAATAGTAGTAAAGGAATAGGAGGGTTGAGGGGACATTCGGGAACAGTCGATAAATTCAGTCCATTTGGCCTTACTGACCCCACACAGCCCTTTTCATGGACCCCTCCAGGAGGGCCCCCTTCCAGCTCAGGTGTTGAGACCACCCACAGACACTCCCGCTTTCTGTGGCCTCCCTGGTCCCAAAGCGCAGTGGCCTCTTGGCTGGCCCTACCCCCGGTGGTTGATTCTCTATACAGCAGCCAAATGAGCTTTTGCAAAATGCACACCCCACTTGTCCATCCACCACCCAAAGTCCTCTAGTGCCTTGTCTCCCGTGGGTTTAAAGTCAAAGACCTTCCAGGGACTGTGTCCCATGTCCTTGGTGATCTGCCCAGTCCTAGCCACTCTCTCTCACACAAATGGCCTTCTACTCTCAGCCTCACTCACTTTGATTCACAGCCATTTAGGGCTCCTCGAGCAGCCAAGACTCATTCCCCTCTCACAGGCCACGGGATTCGCTTCCTCTCCATCTCTGCTTTGCTCCCTCCTCCTCATCACTGAGTCCCTGCTCAAATGTCACCCCTCAGTGAGGTCTCACCTCACAACCCCATTACCCTCACTCTCAGTCA
Source organism: Madoqua kirkii (assembly GCA_006408675.1). Lineage (NCBI taxonomy): Eukaryota > Metazoa > Chordata > Mammalia > Artiodactyla > Bovidae > Madoqua > Madoqua kirkii. The sequence goes on along the minus strand of SJYC01048831.1, from coordinate 108,755 downwards.
CATCACCCTGGTTTATATTCCTCATCACACTAACCACCTGAAATATGATTTGTTTAGGCCTTTTTGGTCTCTCACCCACCTTTGCACTGAAAATTTCATGAGTACAGGAATTTTTGGGACTCTCACCTTCGAGCATTCAACACAGAGCCCAAGGCCTAGCACACAGTGGCCCCTCGGTAAACAGTTGTTGAATGAATGCATGTATTAAGTTTCTATCTCCCTATGCTGCTTCTTCTAAGTAGAAAATAGCAATACTCTTCCCACAGAATTTATTCAGGGTTTCCTGAAACTAAGCCCCAAACCAGCCCCTTTCAACCCACCTCCAAAGAGCAAGGCAAATTGAGTTACCAATGATGACACCAACTTCGCAGTAGGGATCGTCATAGGCGCACGTCATCATGGTCCCCACGGTGTCGTTGACCAAAGCCAGGATGTCCACATCTAAGTCCTGCTGGAACACCAGTCCCAGAGGGCATCAGTGTGTGGGAGAGAGGCACTATTCCCTTAGTTTTCCCCATGCTGCTAAGTCACTTCAGTCGTGTCCGACTCTGCGACCCCATAGATGGCAGCCCACCAGGCTCCCCTGTCCCTGGGATTCTCCAGGCAAGAACACTGGAGTGGGTTGCCATTTCCTTCTCCAATGCATGAAAGTGAAAAGTGAGAGTGAAGTCACTCAGTCGTGTCCGACTCCTAGTGACCCCATGGACTGCAGCCCACCAGGCTCCTCCATCCATGGGATTTTCCAGGCAAGAGTACTGGAGTAGGTTGCCATTGCCTTCTCCGGAAAGACCGTTAGGGAAATTAAAATGGAGGTAGTCTTTTTCGGGATTCAAAATTAGGGGAGCAGGCATCGGACTGACTTCCGACCTTGGCAGAACTACATGTCTGCCTACAAGCACATGGGTGGTTACCAGCAAGTCAAGTGGCACTTTAGAGAAAAAAAGGAGTGGGTCTTGGACTTTCTTAAGCCCCCGGAGACCCTGCTGGTCCCCCAGGGTCGAAGGAATCTTAAGATTCACAAGTTGAAATGAATAGCATTATAAAAGTTAAAGGAAAACCAGAGCTGCATTTTTATGTGAAAACTGATTAGTAGTGGTTTGCAGGCTGGGATTATAAGTAGAAGCCCCCAGAACTGCGATCTGAAGTCTCGCCCATGATATGGATGCACCACCTTGGACCCTTTCCCAACTGGGGCTCCAGATTGCTATCACTCGGGACTTCCCAGTGTCGTTCAAGTATGGATGTAGGTTATCGGCCCAATTTGGTGATGTATACACTGTTATTCCTCCTCTCTATTGTTTGTTTCCTCTAATGACCGCATATTGAAATTAAGTTAAATAATCTTCTAGGAAAAATTTAAATTGCTAAAAAAAAAAAAAAGAAGAAGAAGAAGAAGAAAGAAGGACTTTCTCAAGGTTTAAGGTCCAGGGGAGAAAAAGAGCAGTTGAGACTGAGAGTGAATGAAACCCACGCTCCTGTTTCATGGGTGAAGGCCTCTGAGCAATGAAAACATGAGGGACAGATCTCCAGGACTCCAGCCAGTGCTTGAAGAATGCCGAGGAATCATGTTTATCCTAGGAGGAATGGTGCCTCCTAGGAGAAAACACCGAAGTCCTCGCCCACAGGGACATTTTAACCAGCCTCAGCCAAGTCCTCTCCGTGAGCAGCACCAGGCATTTCCTGTTCTGTCAAGTCAACTAGGGTTATTGCATCACAGTCCCACAAGGTTTGGGAGAGCATTTTAAAGCAAAATGGAAACAATAAGAGAAAACATATACAAAAGACATGATAGCAACTTTAAAAAGAAAAAAGATTGGAAGGGTATACTTCAAAATATTTCTCACATTAGCAGTGTAACAAGTCAACTGGGTTAATTTGTGTACTCAGGTCATCCAGGAGCATGGCTTGCTTTAATAGCTCTTTAAATTATTGTAAAATGTATCCAACAAATAGAGATATTCAATGAGTAGGGTGTGGGAAATGGGAAAGAGAACCAGACAGGAAAGAAAATGACCTTTAATGACTCAGAGAGGAAAGGTGAGGCCTGAAGCCTCACAGAGCATCAAATCTAACCAAGACCCCTGAAGAGGCTGTGGCAGCTGGGGAGGCCCCAGGGAAGTATGGGTCACCTTTCAACAGTAATTAGAACACTCTCCACATACCAGGCCCACTCTCCACCATACCAGGAGGGTTTATCCAAATTGGCCACATCTGTGCTAAAGTGAGAACTTTCTTAAGATCAGGTCCTTCTCTGATTCTCCTTCAAGGGCAGGCACAGTAGAAGACAACCCTTCTCCAGCCCCACAAGAGATAAGGGCCGGAACTAGGGGAGCTCCCCACACCAAGATGGGTTCCTTACCTGGTGTCTTTTCATAGCATTGGTCAGAGAGCTCACTACGTCTGTGCCCTGAACTCCCCTCGCCTTAAACTTCTTCGTCCATGAAAGCAGGATACCCTGGGGGAAGATATTAGATCCAAACAAAATAAAGAAGGCACTCGGTTCTGAAAATGAGCTGCAGAAATTTCATGCTTACTACAGTGGGTCCCCTGAAGCCTTCTCTTTAAGTTGAGTCACACGAATTTCTTTCATTTCCTTAGAGGCCTTTTCTAATAATTTCCACATGCTTATTACTCTCATCTGTGCAGTTTAAAATATTATACACAGGGGCAGAAAGAACAATGGCTGCAGAGTCAGAATGCTTGGGTTCAGAATACATTGTCCAAGTCATTTAACCTCCCTGAGCCTCAGTTTACTCATCTGGAAATGGAAACACCACCTCCCTGCCTCTGTCTCAGGAGTGTTCTGATGGAATGTCTAGTTTGCCAGGTCCACAAAGCAGAACCAACATGTTACCTTGAAAGACTCTTTTGGGGACGTAATTTCAACTTGGAAAAATGGATTTCAATATGCATTGTCAATTATCTGCTTACAAGTGGTGTTTCTCAAAGAATTTCATGTCTAACATACCAAATAATCACAGGATTTTTCAGACTAAAGAACTTGGAGATTAAAAGATGCCCAAACTACCTAGTGGACAGGAGTGAAGTGAAGTCACTCAGTCGTGTCCGACTCTTTGCAACCCCATGGACTGTAGCCTACCAGGCTCTTCTGTCCATGGGCTTTTCCAGGCAATCGAACTGGAGTGGATGCCCAAATTTACAAACTCCCTGACTAGCCCCACCCCCTCAGCTTATGAATAAAGCAGACAAGCTTCAGAAAAGAAGGAAGTTGCTCCAAGTATCCTAGTCAGTGAAGGAGCCCAGTTGGAATGCAGGTTTCTGACACTAACCCCCTCCCCTAAACCCCTCTAACCCCCACACCCCCATTTCAGAGATCAGGTTTTTTTTTTTTCCCCTGCACCACAGCGCTACCTAGTGGTAGCTCCCCCTAACTTCTGCCCTCTTGTGCTATGGTAACTCCCGCCTCGCTGGACAGAGGAGTGAGATATTGTTTGGTGGTATCCCCTCAAAAAGGATGCCAGGGACAATGTGGGACCTATTAAGGGGAGATATGGGGGAGTGGGGAATAAATGCATGTGAATATTGTTAGGTGGGAAAAAAATGCTGTACATACAGCAAAGCACCAGTACTCAATATAGATACAATTGCAAGGGGCTCAGACAGTAAAGAATCCGCCTGCAATTCAGGAAACCCAGGCTCAGTCTCTGGTTGAGGAAGATCCCCTGGAGAAGGGAATGGCTACCCACTCCAGTATTCTTGCCTGGATATTGCCATGGACAGAGGAGGCTAACGGGCTATAGTCCATGGGATCCCAAAGAGTCAGACACGACTGAGTGACTAACACTTTCATGACTGCAAGGAAAACCCAATAATTCTAGTAGTGGGTATCTCTGAAGGTTGGGATTAGAGGAGATTTCTATTTTCTTCTTTAAAGTTTTCAATTCCAACCCTCTTTTCTCTCTCTTTTCCCCCCTACCTTTAAGAAATATTGCCATTTTATCATCAGAAACACACGTACACACAGAGAAATTTTTCTTTAAGACTTTTTTGTTTCCTCATTTAAATAAACAAAACAACAACAAAATGACCTCCTTTAAGTCCAATGCCCTGATCTTTAATCTTTTTTTTAGTGTCACAAAGAATCCTCCTCAGTCACACCCCCTCATGAAGTCTTCCCTTTCTCACCTCCTTCTGTACTTATACGGCCAATCAGACTCCACCTTCTCCAAAGCCCTATTTTCATGTCACAAATTTACATGCAGCAGAACCATGGTTAAACAGCTATGCCCACTCTTGGTTGTTATTACTAATTCATTTCCTTGTGACTGAAACTTTTCTACTTTAGACTTCTCTGGAAGGCAGCCTGGGAGGAAATTCTATAAAATGCAAGTAATTCAACTAGAGTTTAAAGAGAAATATTTTCACCTTTACTTGATATAATCAAGCCACACTTGCCTAGTTTAAATGTCATCTGAAAACTCTCCTTGGGATACAACACAAAATGGGTCGAATGCTTTCAGGCACCTGTTGGTATTTATTGAAAAACAATTTTATTTACTTATTTTGGGCGGTGTGTGTGTGTGTGTGTGTGTGTGTGTGTGTGTCATGCTGCACAGCATGTAAAAAATCTGTCTTCTGACCACTGATCAAGCCTGCACCCCCCTACAGTGGGAGCAGAGAATAAACCGCTGGATCACCAGGGAGTCCCCTGCTGGCATTTTAAACAACTGTCTAGAACTGTGTCTTTTTGGAAAATCAGTGTGGTCAGAGAGTTTGTGAGCTTGGGCTGAGCAATTCTTGGCTGTGGCCTTGGATAAGTCTCTTAACCTCTCTGAACTGCAGTTTCTTCAAATATAAAATAGAAATAATTTTATCTGCCTCATATGATTGCTTTGGGATTTTAATGAGGTTACACACATGGAGAGTTCAACATAGTACAAGTGTAAAAATCTGAGGTATAGTCTATCATCGTTATCATAATCTTTCTTCTTAGGGCTTCCCTGGTGGTTCAGACGGTAAAGCATTTGCCTGCAATGCAGGAGACCCAGGTTCGATTCCTGGGTCGGGAAGATCCCCTGGAGAAGGAAATGGCAATCCACTCCAGCACTTAAGGTCTCTGTTCCAAAGCTCAAATAAGAGGTGTTTAACTATCTGGAGAATTGAGACCTGATTTCCTAACTGCCCCTACTTTTCCTAGTGACTTGGGGGAACTCTGCTTTCAATGTGCAAAGACAAGCAAAGCTCCACCTGGCCTCTTCTAACTTCCCTGAAATCTTTACAGTATTTTCCCCCTAATTCTTTCTTTAGAAACTAACTAATCAGTAAACCTCAGCCCATATCCTGTATAGATAGATGATGGTAAATTCCCATTCAGTGGAATCCAGTAAATGATTGATTGTACCTTTCAATTGTCAGATAGTTATCAAGCAACTATTAAATATAAGACACTGGACTTGAGACCCTAGAAATGGACAGGAAGAACAATATAAAATAGTGCCTGCCCTCCAGAAATATCTGTTCAGTTGAGGGACAAGGTACAAAAGCATGAAGAGACAAGTTGTATAGGGAAATTCATTAAAACTTTGAAGCTACCATCGCTGCACCAGGCACAGTGCTCAGCACATTACAGAGGCTCTGTCTGAGCTTCACCTCAGCCCAGTGAGTAGACAGTATCCCTGTTTTACAGATAAGAAAACAAGGGACGCAAGAAGTTAAGTAACTTCCCCAGGGGACACAACATGTCCTGAGCCATGATTCAAAGTGAAAGTGAAAGTGAAGTCACTCAGTCGTGTCTGACTCTTTGTGACCCCATGGACTGTAGCTTATCAGGCTCCTCCGTCCATGGGATTTTCCAAGCAAGAGTGCTGGAGTGGATTGCCATTTCCTTCTCCAGGGGATCTTCCCGACCCAGGAATAGAACCCAGGTCTCCTGCATTGCAGGCAGATGCTTTACCATCTGAGCCACCAGGGAGCCAAGTCTATTAAATGTGAAAACCCACTCCCTTTCCACTATCCCATAATCAATGAACATCTCAAGCCAACAACATCAAACACACCCCAAGTCAAGGCGGGTCCATGAATTGGCTGTGAGCTGGGTGCCATGACTGGTCTGGGCAACAAGAGTTCAGGGACCATCACCCCAGGCAGGAGACCTGATTCAAGACAATAGCCTCCTGGCCCCAGAAAGCTCGTGGTCCTGTTATATGGCCCTTTATTTATTTTCACAGATCCACGTAAGATCAGGTTTACCTTCTCCCCATTTACAAACGGATAATCTGAGGCACAGAGAGGTGGATTACCCAAGTGCCCAGCTGGCTAGCTGCACAGCTAAGAGTACATCCCAGATACCAGGTCTGCTCAGTAACACTGTCACTCCAGTGACCCCATCTCAGGACTCTTCCTAAGGGCTCACTGTAGAGGGAGACTCCCCCAGCCTTCCCTTTCTTATTCTAGTTAACTGTGTCAGTGTTCCAAGTGTGGTCGCCAGACCAGCAACATCCATACCACCCAGTAACTATTAAAAGTACAAATCTAAGGCTCCATGGTTTAACAAGCTCCTGCATGGGGCCCAGCAATCTGTGTTTAAGAAGCCCTCCAGGGGTTCTGACTAAACCAAGGTCTGAGAACCACTGAGCTTGGTGGTGAAAACAGGGGATCTTTCCTGTTCCCAGCCTGACCCCCTCACATGCCACATTCTCCAGCCCCAAACCCAAATCTCACACAGCTTATTCCCTCCCTTGCACCATTCTTACCTCTTCTAATTTAGTCTGTTTGCAGGGAAAGGAAAAGGTTAGGCCAAGAGGTAATTTCTTCTGCATCAACTCTTTGGTCTTCATGAAATCTGCCAGACAGTCAGCTACATATTCAAACAGCTGCAGGGAAGAGAAAGCACAGGACACAGGGATTAGGTCATCCAGAAACTTGCCACCAAGGACCACCTTCACAGAGCCCCCGGTCTTGGTACCTCTTGCCATTCCCTCGGATGATTTCATTGGGTGTTGGGTAAAACTGACTCTCCATCTGGACATTTCGTTTCCCCTCTTCAGAGACTTGCACCTTCAAGACTCGAAACTTGGATCCTCCAAGATCCAGGGAGAGAAATTCCCCATTTTCTGTGAAAAATATAAACCCCCAAAAGTTATCATTTACTGAGAGTCTGCTATACACAAGCTCTGCATTAGAAGTTGGACTGTGATAAAAATGAAATCTCATACCCCCACAAGCCAGGTATGCCCGTGTGCCAAGACTCTAGAAGTGTGACTGTTGATTTGCACCCTCCCAGTGAAGGGCAAAGTTGGGGTGTGACCAAGTCTGCCTGCCTCTGCCACCTCAGCCCTGCCCACTGGGCCATCCTATGGGGAATAAATGTGTTCATCGGGAGAGGGGAAACGTGAATGCACTTTGCTGCTGCTGCTGCTGCTAAGTCCCTTCAGTTGTGTCCAACTCTGTGCGACCCCACAGACGGCAGCCCACCAGGCTCCCCCGTCCCTGGGATTCTCCAGACAAGAACACTGGAGTGGGTTGCCATGTCCTTCTCCAATGCATAAAAGTGAAAAGTGAAAGTGAAGTCGCTCAGTCGTGTCCGACTCTTGGTGACCCCATGGACTGCAGCCTCCCAGGCTCCTCTGTCCATGGAATTTTCCAGGCAAGAGTACTGGAGTGGGGTGCCATTGCCTTCTCCAGGGGATCTTCCCAACCCAGGGATTGAACCCAGGTCTCTTGCGTTGCAGGCAGACGCTTTACCATCTGAGCCACCAGGGAAGTCCCCCAGGGGTTACCCCAGGTGAGTCTTATGCTTAGGCAAGCGTGGAACCTTTGCCCCAGTGCAGACATCTGGGGCCCTCAGCTGATAACACAGAGGCTGCTGGTCTCACCCACAAGGCTCAGCCTCCAGGCGGCCTAGGAGGCTGCCTGGAGGCAGAGGTCGAAAGAGAGGCCTAAAGAATCACTGACACGTTCAAATCACAAGACGGGCACTTCCTGTCCCCCTTCCCTTGTGACTGGTGGAGGAGAAGGCACAGATGACAGCCAGGCTTTTACGCCTCCTGTAAGAACAGTCAAGCGCAGTTCCCCGACTGGCAGCTGGGAGGTAACTACGGCTCTGTCAGGTTACCCGCCCCAGGCAGGTTCCGATGAAGGAGGGGAAACTAGAGAATGGGCCAACGCAGATGGATTTCTTCTGGAAACTGCACACATTTCAGAAATGGAGGCCTCGAGAGATTAGGAACTAATCCTAAAATCAGACCAGGAGCTCACAGGAGCTCCATAGCACTTGGGACATTTTGGAGAGTTTCAAGCATTCCTTGTACATGACCTCATCTGATGCTACCAAACCTACAAGTCAGTGGACAAATTGGCCACATCTTTTTTTACTAATGAGAACAGGGGTGCAATGGTTCTGGGATTTGACAAAGGCACTTGGCTCCACAAGGACTCTGGGCCCAGGGACCTCATTGCTGTAGAATCCCTGGGGAGACCGACTGTGTAGTGAGAGGCTCCGAGGAGACCATGAAGATGGGAGGTGGCGTCTCCTGGCCTGATGAGGAGGTAATGTCTAAAACTTGGTCAGTTTCACTTCCAACCTTCCTGAAGCAGCCAGCAGCCTCCAGACCATCGAAGGCTGCCTCCGCTTGCTTCTGGGGGGACACACCTCTACAAGAAGAGCCAAAGCACTGGAATGCAGGGGGACTCTGAGCTGGTGCTCCCCAGCACACACCTCAGGTCTCAGGTGCTTCTCTGAATGGCCCCAGAGGACCCGTCAAGGGCCACAGTCTTCTCATCAGAGTTCTCAAACAGCCAGTGTCAGAACTCAGCAGAGATTTCAAAGCAGGACTGTCTCTCTTCAGAGCTTGTGTTTCTCCACATGGTACAGAGCCCATGCCACACAACCCCCAACAGCAAGGGAATGGGTCTTTCCCATCACAGTTCCCAGGAGCCTCTCAAATGGCAGAGTCAAGCAACTTTGGCCTAGGTGTTCTCCCAGAGGGGCCCAGAGCCCTGCTATTACAATCAAAGATCCCTGAGAGCTTCCTAAACTTTAGTCCTTGCTCCCTTGAAAGCCCCAAAGCCCCTGCTGGAGGTTGGTTGGAGCACTGGGACTCTGACACTGAGGGGAGCCCCTTGGCCCTCACTGCTCTCATCTGACTTGGGGATAAGAGCTCCACCATGGGGCTCTCATGGGGATTGTATGAGACAGCGAGTCCCTAGCACCCCATGACCACAGGAGGTATGTAGTAGATACCAATTTCTTTCCTTCCTATGGCTTTACCCAGAGGCTGAGAGTAGAGCAGTTTGAGGCAAAATAATAGTTCCCACAAGATGTTTACATCCTGATCATGGGTCCTATGAATATATTAGGTTCTGTGACAAGAAGGAACGAAGGTTGCTGATAGAATAAAAATTGCTCATCATCAGTTGGCCTAATGTAATCACAGGGTTTTAAAATATGGAAAGGGAGGCAGAAGGGTCAGAGTCAGAGATTTGAAAATGCTACACTGGGGCTTGAAGATGGGAAGGGCATGAGCCAGGGAACATAGGAAAAGCTGGGAAATGTAAGGAAACAGAGAGATTCTTCTCTAAAGCCTCCACAAGGAACACAGCTCAGCCACATCTTGATGATAGCCCTTGAGTATAGACCCATCTCAGACTTCTGACCTCTGGGGCTGCAAGAGAATAAATGTTTGTTGTTTAGAGCTACTAAGTATGTGCTAACTTATCACAGCACCAAGAGAGAACACATTTTACAGATAGAAAAAAATCAAAGCTAAACATTTTGCCAAAGGTCACTGATGAGTGACAGACTTGGGCCTAGAACTCAGGTTTCTTCAATTACCATTTAATATTTTTTTCACTATACCATCTTCCACTACTTGCTATCTGTAGCCCAGAACCTAGGCACTTAGGAGTGAAATGGCATTTCCTATCCATTCTGCAAACATTTCAGGTCTAGCATGCAGCCAGGACTATGCAGCGCTCGGAGCACTATGGTAAAGAAGATGCAGACTCTGCCGTCAGGGAGCATTGGTCCAGTGGGGAGACTCTCATACACAGCAGGGTGGCAAGCACCTAACCCAGCATGGGGAGGCTTCCCAGGTGGAGTCAGTGACCTCTATACACTAAGGTGGAAAGGCCAGGGGGTCTTCATAAGGGGAAGCGTGTTGGGATGCTCTAGCTGAAGAGGGAACAGAATGCGTAGGGCTGAGGCAGACAGGGGGAAAGCAAGATGTATTTGAACTTTGGCTCAAAACTTTTGATATGGAACATTACTGGGAGGGGGAATGTGGAGAGAGGGCTTGGAGAGGTAAGCCAGAAAACAGGGACAACTTCTGGTACCCATCAGCCAAAAGGGAGCCAGGGGGAGCAGTATCCCTGGCCACCCCCAGCCTCACTCACCTGAGCCGTCTGGAATGGCCCTCACGAAGGTGGGCAGCATCTTCACCGAGGCTGTGGGGTTGGTGTCCTTCCCTAGGCCCTTCTGCATTTCTGCCTGGAAGCGAGCCATGATGTCCAAAAGGGTCTCATCGGAAAGGCGCATGTGGTACAGGAACCTGTCCACCTGGACCAGGGTGCACAGTGATCAGGGCTGGCTGCTGGGGGCACCTGCCCTCCACTCAAGGCTGTTAATTCCCACTCCAGGGAGAAAGCTGCATTCCTGACTCAGGAGAGCTTCTTCTTTTTTTCTTTTTAAGATTTATTCATTTATTTTTGGCTCTGCCAGGTCTTCGTTGCTGTGCACGGACTTTCTCCAGTTGCAGCGAGCAGGGGTCGCTCTCCAGTGGTGGCGGGCAGGCTTTTCATGGTGATGGCTTCTCTTGAGGAGCACAGGCTCTAGGCTGAGCAGCTGCTGCTCATGGGCTCAGCTGCCACACGGCATGTGGCATCCCCCCGAAGCAGGAACTGAACCCATGTGCCCACATCGGCAGGCAGACTCTCACCCACTAGACCACCAGGGAAGTCTCTGGGACAGCTTCTTGATGTGGATCCCCAAATGTCCCTTGCCTGACCCCTCACTGAGCTTAGAAGAACAGAATTGAATGGAAAACTGGGGATGGGGGTAGGGACTTCTTCCCCTGAAGGACAAACCCTGAGGAAAAAACGGTCCCCCTACTTTTCTGATGGGACAATAGAGGGGCAAAAACAAGAAGGAGTCAGTTTCTAATTCCCAGTTCAAGGCCCTCACCATTTTCCCATTGCCTTTCCACTGGAAGAGACTAGCTTATAACAGTGAACCTTAAATTCCAAAATAGGGACACTTTATTTAAGAGCCTAGATCTGATAGACTGCCTGATGAACTATGGAATGAGGTTCGTGACATTCTACAGGAGACAGGGATCAAGACCATCCCCATGGAAAAAAAATGCAAAAAAGCAAACTGGCTGTCTGGGGAGGCCTTACAAATAGCTGTGAAAAGAAGAGAAGCAAAAAGCAAAGGAGAAAAGGAAAGATACAAGGATCTGAATGCAGAGTTCCAAAGAATAGCAAGGAGAGATAAGAAAGCCTTCCTCAGCTATCAATGCAAAGAAATAGAGGAAAACAACCGAATGGGAAAGACTAGAGATCTCTTCAAGAAAATTCAAGATACCAAGGGAACATTTCATGCAAAGATAGGCTCGATAAAGGACAAAAATGGTAGGGACCTAACAGAAGCAGAAGCTATTAAGAAGAGGTGACAAGAATACACAGAAGAACTGTACAGAAAAGATCTTCATGACCCAGATAATCACGATGGTGTGATCACTCATCTAGAGCCAGACATCTTGGAATGTGAAGTCAAGTGGGCCTTAGAAAGCATCACTACGAACAAAGCTAGTGGAGGTGATGGAATTCCAGTTGAGCTATTTCAAATCAGTACAGAAAAGATCTTCATGACCCAGATAATCACGATGGTGTGATCACTCATCTAGAGCCAGACATCTTGGAATGTGAAGTCAAGTGGGCCTTAGAAAGCATCACTACGAACAAAGCTAGTGGAGGTGATGGAATTCCAGTTGAGCTATTTCAAATCTTGAAAGTTATTTCAAATCCGGATGCTGTGAAAGTGCTACACTCAGTATGTCAACAAATTTGGAAAACTCAGCAGTGGCCACAGGGCTGGAAAAGGTCAGTTTTCATTTCAGTCTCAAAGAAAGGCAATGCCAAAGAATGCTCAAACTACTGCACTGTTGTACTCATCTCACATGCTAGTAAAGGAATGCTCAAAATTCTCCAAGTAAGGCTTCAGCAATACGTGAACCATGAACTTCCTGATGTTCAAGCTGGTTTTAGAAAAGGCAGAGGAACCAGAGATCAAATGGCCAACATCTGCTGGATCATGGAAAAAGCAAGAGAGTTCCAGAAAAACATCTATTTCTGCTTTATTGACTATGCCAAAGCCTTTGACTGTGTGGATCACAATAGACTGTGGAAAATTCTGAAAGAGGTGGGAATCCCCAACCACCTGGCCTGCCTCTTGAGAAACCTATATGCAGATCGGGAAGCAACAGTTAGAACTGGACATGGAACAACAGACTGGTTCCAAATAGGAAAAGGCATACATCAGGCTGTATATTGTCACCCTGCTTATTTAACTTCTATGCAGAGTACATCATGAGAAACACCGGACTGGAAGAAACACAAGCTGGAATCAAAATTGCTGGGAGAAATATCAATCACCTCAGATATGCATATGACACCATCCTTATGGCAGAAAGTTAAGAGAAACTAAAAAGCCTCTTGATGAAAGTGAAAGTGGAGAGTGAAAAGTTGGCTTAAAGTTCAACATTTAGAAGATGAAGATCATGGCATCCAGTCCCATCACTTCATGGGAAATAGATGGGGAAACATTGGAAATAGTGTCAGACTTTATTTTAGGGGGCTCCAAAATCACAGCAGATGGTGACTGCAGCCATGAAATTAAAAGACACTTACTCCTTGGAAGAAATGTTATGACCAATCTAGATAGCATATTCAAAAGTAGAGACATTACTTTGCCGACTAAGGTCCGTCTAGTCAAGGCTATCGTTTTTCCTGTGGTCATGTATGGATGTGAGAGTTGGACTGTGAAGAAGGCTGAGTGCCAAAGAATTGATGCTTTTGAACTGTGGTGTTGGAAAAGACTCTTGCAAGTCCCTTGGACTGCAACGAGATCCAATCAGTCCATTCTGAAGGAGATCAGCCCTTGTATTTCTTTGGAAGGAATGATGCTAAAGCTGAAACTCCAGTACTTTGGCCACCTCATGTGAAGAGTTGACTCATTGGAAAAGAGTGTGATGCTGGGAGGGATTAGGGGTAGGAGGAGAAGGGGACGACCGAGGATGAGATGGCTGGATGGCATCACTGACTCGATGAACGTGAGTCTGAGTGAACTCCGGGAGTTGGTGATGACCAGGGAGGCCTGGCGGGAGTGCTGTGATTCATGGGGTCACAAGGAGTAGGGCATGACTGAGCCACTGAACTGAACTGAATAATAGCTATTCACATGACGCCCCTTGTTTATGGGCTGCTAGGAAGCTCAAAGCCAAATTCAGTTTCCAAGTACAATCTCTGAAGTCCAGTACTTTAAATTTCCTTCTTAACTGAGGTTGTTCTAACTAAGATGAAGTTTAATTTTTAAAGCCAGCTCAAATTGCTATTGGAAATGAGTGGATGTCACTCACATAATCAGAAAATTGGGACAAATGACAAATGCCCCAATGGAGGAAAGATATAAAAATTATTCTTGCTGTACACAGTCCATTTTAAGGTAGGAAGTCACATCTTATTACCTCCCTCCCCATGCTAACACTAGTCACTTGGTGGCGTGGCTTGGACTCTCAGGGCTCGCTGGAACAGTGGGACAGGCACCCTGAATAGCCACCGTGCTTTATATACTGAACAGCCTTGCTGTTCATCTGGGTCACAAGAAGGCTTGATCTGGGCACATTCCTGTAGGAACTGCTTCTCCTCACTTTTCCCTAAGGCTAAGAACATTGGTTGCAGTCTAAAAATGCTTTTGTGTATGATACTTCATCTAGTCTCCAAGATATCCATTTGAGTCTCTTGCATTGTGGGCAGATTCCTTACCGTCTGAGCCACCAGGGAAGCCCCTTGAGGCAGCCAGGTAAGGCCAGAATGATGGCTCCTAACAGAGATGGGGACTCCAAGGCTCAGAGCCATTAGGAGAGGCAGCACTGGGACTCTAATTCCTCCATGCTCCTCACTCCAATGGCCTGGTTTTGCTTCAAAGCTTTGTGCAGGACCCGCAAGTCCAACAGACAAATTATACCAAAGCCAGGGGTCACATGACCTTTATCATAAGACAGGTACCCAGCCTTCAGCCAAGCCTAGAGGGCAGGCATCTCAGTTTAGTCCAGGGCCAGTATGGAATCCTAAGCCAGTTAAGTGGTCCATGGCTTTGGGGGTCTGGGGGCCAGAAAGAGGTCAGAAGACCATCAGAGAGTCATTAACAAAAGAGGACAACTGGGCTTTCAGCATATTTGAGGAGATAGGATGGAACCAGGTCATGCTTCTGTTCACTCGGAGTCTGTTTATGACTAATTGGTTGGCACAGCAACAGACAAGGAGGCAACTGACAGAAAGGACATGACCCAAGTAACTGGGGCTCAGAGAAGGGTGAGATGTGCCCCTCAGGAACTAAACTTGCTCCTTTACCACCCCAAAGCCCTTCAGACAGTGGCCCTCAACCTACTGCTCATTTCCTCCCATCCCGAGTACAATGAGCTTCTCTAGGCATTCCCATAGCATCATCCTTTGTAAGTAATGGTTTTGAGGCCCTTTGGCAGTCGTTTGCCAGCTGACGTCTAAAAGAGTCATTCAGGACTTGGGGTTACTAGTCCTGCTGTTTTAATAAGTTAAAGTTATGTCAAAAAAACTGTCAACTAGCATGGCTTTCTTGTTTTGTATATATTTTTTTATCTTCTACAACCCCTGGTAAAGCAGCTAGAAAAGAAGAATGAAACCTACGTTGGGACAAAAAGGCTATATTTTAAACCCAAACAGGTGATTGAGGACTGTATAACCAGGAACACACATTGTAGGCAGCAAGGAAGGTGCTTGAGTTCAGAAAACCAAGTCTACTCTTGGAGTGACTCACAAATCATGTGACATGAGATACTTTCTAAACAAAAGAACCAACAAGTAGCACATTTAACATATAAAGAGCAAATTCAAAAATGTAAGCTCAAAGCTGCTGGATTACAGAATGTGGGAGCTGGAAGGGACTTTACAGATCACTTAGTCCAAAGGTCCCATATTATGAATCAAGAGTCATAAAATGGTTCAACTCTTGGACTCAGTGATTTCACTTCTGGAAACCTACCCTTAGGAAACAATCCCAAATATGGAGACTATTAAATGCATGCCTATGTTTAACATAGCAATATTTTAATTGGCAAAAAATGTTTGTGAAAGTAGCTGAATGTCCAAAAAGATAGAGAAGTTTAAATTATGGCATATCCAACTTGATAGAATATTGTTATTGTTTAGTCACTAAGACTCTTTGGCAACCCCATGAACTGTAGCCCAATGGCTCCTCTGTCCGTGGAATCTTCTGGGCAAGAATACTGGAGTGGGTTGCCATATCCTTCTCCAGGGGATCTTTCTGACCCAGAATTGAACCCACATTTCCTGCACTGGGAGATGGATTCTTTTTTAAAATTTTTATTTATTTTTTAATTGTGGCAGGTGGATTCTTTACCATTGAGCCACAAGGAAAGCCTCAATAGAATATTAGGAAGGTATTAAAATGATAATTATGGAGAAATCTATATACACGGTTATGATATAATAGTAAGCGAAGGACACAGATCCAGAACAATATGCACCATATAAATAGAAAAACATCCACTGTGAAAAAATACTGCAAAGTCTTCCACATGGCAAATATGACAGTGTTTATGAGAAGGATTGGGACTAAAGGTAACATCTCTACTTTTCTCAATGCTGACTTACTAAACTGTAAAAAGTACACATAGAAAACCCTAGCCAGTCCTTCTCTTTGGAACGTGCAATCTGCAGGTCAGTGACCAAACTCAGCTCAGTGCTATCACTAGGCAGCTGTAAGAGTGGATTCTCCTTTCTTTTATCCGCCCCCCCCCCTTGTTCCCTTTCTTCTTCCTTTCTGTTTTGTTTTCATTTTAATGTTGGTATACGCAGGTTTCAAAAATCATCCCAGGTTCTGAATACTAACACTTGCGGGCAAGTAGGGCCCAAGATCTTGACAGCTCTCAAGGCAGGAAGCACAGAAACTCTGGAGGGGACTGGCTGCTTGACCAGGAGGGAGAACGAGCCTGTGCCTTTTGACCAGATGTATTGTCACCAGGAGGAGGGTGAATGAGCTGCTGTTTCTCTGAACCTGTGACTCATCCAAGCAGCTCATAAAACCTTGCTATGTCAGACACCTGCTGGCCCACTCACTCCATGTGGTTGGAAAATGTTCCTGACTATCCTTGTTCACCTCACTCTTAACTTGCTTCCCAGAGAGAGAAGGGTCACCTCCAGGCCTTGACAAACACCGATCTTCCTCCCAGAAGGACTGAGAATCAATAGATTGTTGGAGGCTGCATACCTTGCCTCCTGGGCCTGCACCTGGGCTGGTGGACAAACATGTCCAGCCTGATTCCAGGGAGTGACTAAAGGTTAACCACCACAACAGGGCCCAAGGAAATGAAACTCATTTGCTAGAATTGGAGGTATAAAGGTAGCAAAGATTCCCCTTGGGGGCTGGAGAGACACCATGCAGCTTGCATCTTGACTAAGAAGTAAATGAATTCTTAAGCAGTGCTGTTTAGCACTTTTCCACCTCCTTAAGCTAGTAGAGGGCTCCATGAATCTAATTGACAAATGAAAAGTCAGATAACTTAACTCTGACTGATTTACAATATTTTAAGATTTGCTACAGCCTGCAAGCCAGCTCCCTAATGAATGTAGGGAGGGGGGTTATCCCACCCAGTGCAGGAGGGCTGCCCAAAGGTGCCATGCTTCCTTCCTTTCAGTTTAAAAGGCTAGGAAGCATCATGACACAATGGGAAGAATGCTGGAAGAGGAGGCAGGGGCTTGGGTTTAATCCCTGCTGCTGCTAAGTCGCTTCAGTCATGTCGGACTCTGTGCGACCCCACAGACAGCAGCCCATTGGGCTCCCCCATCCCTGGGATTCTCCAGGCAAGAACACTGGAGTGGGTTGCCATTTCCTTCTCGAAAAGTGAAAGTGAAGTCGTGTCTGACTCAGCGACCCCATGGACTGCAGCCTACCAGGCTCCTCTGTCCATGGGATTTTCCAGGCAAGAGTACTGGAGTGGGATGCCATTGCCTTCTCCACCTTAAATACCTGGGTAATCTTGTCTAAACCAACCTATTGGCAGAAGGAGAAGAGGAAAACAGAGGATGAGATGATTGAATGGCACCACCAACTTGATGGACATGAGTCTGGGCAAGCTCCAGGAGTCGGTGATGAAAGTTGGGAATCGGGAAGCCTGGCGTGCCGCAGTCCATGGGGTCGCAAAGAGTCAGACACGACTGAGCAACTGAACTGAACAGACCTGCTGGGAGGACCTCTGGTATCTATAAATTGAGAGATTCTTGTGCCCAGAGCCCTGCCACTGGTGTGGCTAGAGTGGCAGGCTGGCCTCATTCCAGGCTGCCCAGGAGAGAATGCTGTTGGCCTCCAGCCTTGGCAACTTTTAATCAGCCCACCTTGGAATCAGTTTCATAGATAGGATTCTTGGGCAAAGTGGCAAAATAATGCACATCATTAATAGCACACACCCTGGCAAACAGCACATACCAATAATTTATATTTTGATTACTATACGTGGAATCTCACACCCCTTTCGGTGTTTGCATTTATATCTTTTCAAGCACATGAAGAATCATGTGAATTACTTCTAAAGTTCTCAAATTCTTCAAAAAAATAAAACAAAATTATTCTCTTTTGTAGCCCTCCCTCTTGAACATCTCGCACATTAAACATAATCATCTCCAGGCTTTTTACAGACTTTCTCCTCATCCCCTTCCCATCTGGTGTCTGCCAGGAATTTTTGAGTGAAATTGAAGGCTCAGGACAGTATGCAATGTACAGCTGATGGGAGATTTACCTCTTTGTCCCCCTCTGTGAGTCTTTTTTTTAACCGCTCCTGTGTGCCTTGTGCCTATTCTAATAAACTCTCTTAAATCTTTTCATGTGTAGGAGTCAGTTAACTCTATCAGGGAAGACAGAACCAGGTATCTCTCAGCTCCGAGAGTGCTTACCTTCTTGATCTGATCTCTTTCAGTTTGGTGAAATAAAACGCCATCAAGTGTACCGCAAACATTTTCTCCAAGTTTGGTTTCTCCTGAGGTGAGCAGAAGTTTCCACACAGCGCTACACCCACGTCTCTGGAGAGCTGCCCACTTCCAGTCTAGCCTGGAGGCTTCCGGGGAATTAAGCGCTACAGATTATATACTTGCGGGCAGCTCAGTTCAGTGATTGAACTTCACCCCCAGTCTCTGGTCCCTCCCTCCAGCACACACTCGATTGTCTAATAGGAGGCTCAGGGTGGTAGCTGGGGGTTGGTGGAGGGCAGGCAAGAGGTGGATTGCTTGACTCTTTGAGAACTGGGTGTCACAAAAATTTGTTGCTAAGCAACATGCTCAAGCTAGTGGCCCACTAAGCCCACTCAGCTGAGGAAAATCCTCTGAGGAGTTGACCATTAAACAAAGCCAATTCCCAACCAGCTGCGCTGCTCTGCAAAAGTCTATTCTCAGGCTTTTTTCTTTGGTCCTTTCTTCTCAACACAGGGACGTAACTCTTGGATCCCTGCTCTTCTAGAGCACTATCTTAATTAAGACTAAGTATTGCCCTGGTCAGAAGATTTCAAGAATGTTGGGGCAAATTCCTTCATTTGTGACAGATCAAGATCTCTTAGCTAACAGCCTGTGGTAATGGAAAAAAAAAATCAATAAAGGTTTATCTTTTCAGAATGGTAAGCCAGAAAACCTTGATTTCCCAGATAAGGAACTAGGGAAAAAATATCCATGGGAAGGAATGAAATCACCTGTACTCATTGTACCCACTGTGCTGTTGGCGAGAAAAATCGAAGTCACAAGCAGGAAATGTCTCAGGCCAACTAGGATATTTGGTTCACGTATCTCACTCATCATACTTGATGTGAGAAGGGCCCATAAAGGAGCTAACGTATGGATACAACAGACCTTGTTTCTTCCTGGAGTCATTGGTCAGCTAATAAAACCAGCAACAACAACGTCAACAACAGTAGCTAACATGGATGGAACATTTACTATTTCCGTTTTATAAATGTGAACACTGAGGCCCAGAAAGGTTAATTTACTCAAAATCACAAAGCTTGCAAACAGTACAATGAGGAATCGAATCCAGGAGTTTCATTTCTGGGCCCAGCTGTTAACCAATACACAACATTGCCTTTCTTCTTTTTCCGCATGATAGATAATTAACAGCTACTACTGGCAGCAGCATTCCGTTGGGTTATTGTCAAGAATTCCAACTACAGTTGACCCTTGAGTAACACGGTGTTTGAACTGCATGGGTCCACTTATATGCGGATGTTTTTTCAACAGTAAATACTACAGTACTCCAGGATCCAGGGCTGGTTGAATCCTGCAGATGTGGAAGCGCATACATGGTGGGCCGGCTGTTACCTGTTAAATTTCAGACTGCATGGAAGGTCTGGTGCCCCTAACCTCTGAGTTGTTCAAAGGTCAACAGTACTTGGAAAACTAAACACAGAGATGTCACTACAACAGGATCTTCAAATGGCTACATAAGGAAATTTCTGAGCCTAAGGTCCCAAACACTAACCAAACGCTTCCTAAAATTAGCAACTCCCTGATGTAAATGAAGGTCAGACGGGCACCCCGGTGTTTCTCTGCTCCCATAGGCACCCGCTGCACAATACAAAGGGGAAATACTTTCCTGGTCAGCTCAACAGCCTCAGTTTTGTTTGCTTTTCAGCAGCATAATCTCATTAACCAAGACAATTTCCAGACAATTGCCAGGGTGAGAACCTGCGACAGCTGCCTCTTCAGAAGGTACTGATTCTCCAATCAGTGCTCAATACCCATCCATCATGTGGACGAGCCATAGAGGTCTACCTTGAGCCCAGGATGCTCGATTACAATTACTCAAATGCTTTGCTCAGATTGATATAAAACCCTCTCCCAGACTGAGAAACGCTATCTTTTTCAGTGTGTTTACCCCTCAGACTCTGAACGCTTTCAGCTCTCTGTCATTCCTACAAACAAGCAAAGGTTAATCTTCAGTTGTTGACAATACTGGACATGGGGAATTGTTGGTTTCCTGAGACAGATGGTGTTGTCCCTGAGTCTACACTGGATGAGGAAACATCCTGGGCAGGTCACCTGCCCGTGAGGGATAACAGCATTGTCCTAATTCCTTCATTTAAAAAGTAACCTCTGAGGTGCAGTGTGGCACTGAGGCCATCGATCGATTCAACATGGGGATAAAGGGTTACGATGACTCGTGGACAAAAGGACACAAAACTATAACCAAAGATCTCTGCAATCTTGTGGTTGCTTCTATGTGCCAGATAGGCAGCCTCTGGAATTTTAATCAGGCAAAAGACACCTGAGGATTTTCATCTGTTGTATCCTTCCATTCTTTAAGCATTTTTGCATCTATTCATACATTCCAAGTCTGAGTTGGATGATGAAATCAAGAAGCTTAATGACTATAAAGATCATATATATTTGGAGTCATCTAGCTCAGCCCTCTCAACTTACAAAAACTAAATAATTAGATTATTTTGCCACCTTTCATCTGATTATTTCAGTACAAACATTGGGATTTTCCACCCTTATTAAAGCTGTGGGGGCCTTTCCCGGCAGTCCAGTGGCCAAGACTCTACACTGTCACTGCTGGGAGCACAGGTTCAGTCCCTGGTCAGGGAATTAAGATCTTGCATGCCACATGACACAGAAAAATTAAAAAAAAAAAGTTGTATGTAGCTATATGCAAGTCTTATAAGCACTTAGATTTTGCTTAAGAACACCATTTGAGGGTTGGTCAACTAAGTGACAATTTTTTTTCTTTTTGTTTAGTTGCTAAGTCATGTTCGACTCTTTTACAACCCCATGGACTAGTCTGCCAGGCTCCTCTGTCCATGGGATTTCCCATGGGCAAGAACACTGGAGTGTTTGCCATTTCCTTCTCCAGGGAATCTTCCTGACCCAAGTATCAAACCCACTGTTTCCTACATTGGCAGGTGGAGTTTTCATGGCTGAGCCACCAGGGAACCCGAGTAGCTAAATATTTTAGTGAAAATGTATTATCTGTCTGGCCCAAACCTTCCATGTAAGAAGGAACTCTGACATCTATACACACTTCTGTTTCCACAGAGCTGGCCCCTAGGGGAAGGCCTAAAGACAATATCTACTTTCCTTTAAGTACTGAGCATAGCAGAAAGATAAGAAATCCATCAGAATTTACCTATTATTTAGTAAGCACTTGTGTAATGTTTATTGGGTGTTTTACAATATTAATTCCCATAGCAACTATCATTTTCTTCTATTTTGCAAATAAACAGGCACAGAGCCCAAGTGGCACATGGAATAGACATTTAAATGCAGGCAGTGTGGCTTCAGGGTCCTTGCTTATCCACTGTCCTCCATTGGCTCTTGCTAACCTGGAAGCAAAGCACAGGGGAAATAGGGAACCCAAGCTAGGAAACGGGCCCAGTGGAAAGTGCACAGGCCCTGGGTTCCCAGTTTGGCTCTGCCCTGTTGGAAGACAAAGGGTCCAAGTTTGAATCTGTAAAGTGTTCATAGTTCCCTCAGTGGTCATTTGGAAAATATAAGTAAATGAGAAGCCATGGATCCCACAGTGGACACGCTAAAAGCATCTCTTTAAGCCTTCACCTAGCTAGATACCCCTTCTTAAAAGTGCTATTTCATCTCATCCCATTTAAACCCTCAGGATAAGAAAATACATGCAGCTCTTTCAGTACATTCAGTAAAACATAACTACAAACCATGATATTACTTATTTATGGAAACCAAAATATAAATTAGTGAATAAAACAAAAAAGAAACAGATTCACAGATATGGAAGATAAACTAGTAATTATCTGAGGGGAGAGAGAAGGGAGAGACAAGATAGGGGTAGGGGGAGTAAGAAGTACAAACTACTATGTATGACATAAATGCAAATTTTTAAAAAAAGTCTACGGTGAAAGTTCTATGGCAGAGACTGCTAGAAAACAGTAAAGGATATTAAAGGTCTATTGAAATAATTATAAAAAAAGAGAGAAAGAAATGAGCTATGAGGCTATTTTGTATAACACAGGGAATATAGCTAATATTTTACAATAACTACAAGTGGAATGTAACCTTTTAAAAATTGTGACTCACTAGTTGTACACCTGAAACTTGTATATAATATTGTGCATCAATGATACCTCAATAATAAACATTAATAAATAACTTGAATAAACCTAAAAAATATTCCATAACCAAAACCACTAAAAGTTACCAGTTTCACTTACTAGAACTATAGAAACAACTAGTAATTTTATAATTTTTATTCCTGTTACTAAAGTAAACAGGTCTTGAATTCTGCCCTTGATTTTTTTTTTTAACAATATGTACAAAGTTAAGATGTCCCTAATATAAGTCAGTCTGACCTGCTGGTATTCCACTTGCTGCCAAAGAATAAGAAAGAGAGTGTGTGAAAGAGCAAACTGGCATGAAAGAAAGTCAATGTAGAGACTTCCAAACTCTGCCAGCTATTGCAGTTGCTATGGTGTTTCCGTGGGAGCAACCACAGATGAAGCTGAAATGTTAACTTCAGCAAGTTTCACAAGAATACTACTGATAGTTTTGTTTTTTTTTTACAGGTTTATTCCTGACCCAAGAGCATCCAGGGACCACTCATGAAGAAACGAGCATGTATATTAACTGTAGTTCTAAAAAAGATAATTAATTATATAATATAGCTCTGCATACAATTGTGATAAATAATGTACAGTTGATTTCTTTTTTATTAATTTTAAAAATACATACACATACAGATAAATGACACCTAAATTTGATTTAAAAAAAAAAAAGAAATCAACTGTACATTATTTTTTATCACAACTATACATTAAGAGCTGTATTTGAAAAGACATAAGCATGGCATAAATCCACACAAATAAGAGAACTTAACTGATTTTGTAAGACAGAAAGCTGACAGAGAAGATTAGCAGAGGAAACACTGATACCTAAGTGCCTGCAGAGAGTGATTCCACCAAGAAATGAGGAATGACATCTGTAACTCCAGAACTGCTCAGAAACTGGAGGCCTTGATACTTCAGAAAAGCGAGAGGAGAGGAAAAAAGAGATCGGCTAAAACTATATAAAAGGCAATTAGGTCCCAGGTATGCTCCTCCGCCTAGAGCAATGAGTGACCATCGCATTCCACACCCTAGAGGAGAACAGCTGTTTGTTCTTTGGAGAGATTGAATCCAACAACCTCTGGACCTGGGACCATTAGGCACTATGGGAAGTGGGAATGAGGCACGAGACAGAAAGTATGGCCATCAGATTAAACCCTCAAGTCAACAGTGAGAAATATTTATCTGTATATATCCCTTTCTTCCCCCACTGGGAAGAGTTGGGGAATCCAGTTTTTCTTCTGGTAAAATTAAATGACCTCAGATATGGAAAAGGCAAAACAGTAGAAATAGTAAACAGATCAGTGGTTGCAAGGAGCTGGAGAGGAGGATTGAGTAAGTGAAGCAGAGAAGTTTTTAGGGCAGCGAAACTATTCTGTATGATGCTGTAACGCTAAGTACATGACACAAGGGTGTTCAGGGCTGGTGCACTGGGATGACCCAGAGGGGTGGGATGGGGAGGGAGGTGGGAAGGGGCTTCAGGATGAGGAAAAATTAACCAATACATTTGTCAAAATCCATACAACTTTATAGCATGAAGAGTGAATTTAATTTATGTGAATCTAAGAATACCTAGGAGATGATGGATGTAATGGGAATGACAAAATAACAATATTACAAATGTATAAAAATAGCCTCCCTGAAGGGGATGGGAGGAAAAGACACTGACCTGGGTAACTTTGGAAATGAGTGAGTACTATGGTTGATAAAGCTGTTTCCCCCAAGAGCATGACTTAATAATTCTGGAATGATACATGTATAGTCATCTCTTAGTATATATGAGGGATTAGTTCCATGACCCCTCAAAAATACGCAGGAGACTTACCCTGTGCCATTCACAAAAATTAACTCAAAATCAATACCTGAAGCCATAAAACTCCCAAAAGAAAACATAGGGGAAAAGATCCTTGACATTGGTCCAGGCAGTGATTTCCTAGATTAGTCACCAAAACACAGGAAACAAAAACTAAAATAAACAAGTGGGACTACATTAAACAGCTTCTGAACAGCAAAGGAGGCAATCAATACATTGAAAAGACAAACCATAGAATGGGAGAAAATATTCACAAACCATGTATCTGATAAAGCACTAATAAAATATATAAAGAACTCATACAATTCAACAGCAAAAAAAGAAAATAATCTAATAAAAAATGGGCAAAGGACCTGAATAGGCATTTTTCCAAAGATCATGTCCAACAGATGTCCAACAGATCTATGAAAAGATGGTCGATATCACTGATCATCAGGATATGCAAACAAAAACCACAGTGAGAGTCCATCTCACACCTCTGAGGATGGCTTTTTGAAAAAGACAAGAGATAACAACATTGGTGAGGATATGGAAAAAAGGAGACCCTTGTGCACGGTTGGTGGGATTATAAATTGAGACAAGCATTATAATGGAAAACAGGATGGCAGTTTCTCAAAAAACTAAAAACTGAACTACCATATGATCCAACAATCCCATTCCTGGGTATACATCCAAGGGGACTGAAATCAGTGTCTCGAAAGCATATCTGCATAGCCAGGTCATTGTATCTTTACTTACAATAGCCAAGATGTGAAAACAATCTAAGTGTCGGTCAGCAGTTGAATGTATAAAGAAGACGTGGTATATTTATACAACGGAATATTAAATGGCCATGAGAAAGAAGGAAATCCCACCGTTTGGGACAATGAAGATAGACTTTTATTTATTTACTTTTATTTATTTATTTAGACCATGCTGTGCAGCTTGCAGGATCTTAGTTCCCTGGCCAGGGACTGAATCTGGGGCCACAGCAGTGAAAACACCAAGTCCTAACCACTGAACCACCAGGGAATTCCCTTGATGGACTTTAAAGACGTTATACAAAATGAGATAAGTCAGACAGAGGACAAATACTTTATGATCTCACTTATATAGGCAATCTTTAAAACTTGAACTTGTGAAAAACAGAGTAGAATGGTGGTTATCAGGTGCTAGGGATGGGGGAACTGGGGAGATGTTAAAGGTACAAACTTGTAACTAGTTGATAAATAAGTTCTGGAGATCTAAGGTACAACATAGTGATTATAGCCAACATTACTGTGTTATAAAGTTCAAAGTTACTAGGAGACTAAATCTTAACTACTCTTAATATAAAAAAGAAGTGATAAATATGTGACATGATAAAGGTATTAAGGTAAGGTAAGGTAAAGTCGCTCAGTCGTGTCCGACTCTTTGTGAACCAGTGGACTGTAACCTACTAGGCTTCTCTGTCCATGGGATTCTCCAGGCAAGAATACTGGAGTGGATTGCCATTTCCT
The DNA here is from genome assembly GCA_006408675.1 of Madoqua kirkii. Lineage (NCBI taxonomy): Eukaryota > Metazoa > Chordata > Mammalia > Artiodactyla > Bovidae > Madoqua > Madoqua kirkii. The sequence goes on along the minus strand of SJYC01048831.1, from coordinate 83,124 downwards.
TCTTCAGGGGATCTTCCCAACCCAGGGATCGAACCCAGGTCTCCTGCATTGGAGGCAGATGCTTTAAGCTAACACTCAAAAATAATCATATTGCAATTTATAAATGTACCAAACCAACACACTGCATACCTTAAAGTTAAACAATATCATAAGTCAATTATTCCTCAGTTTTTAAAAAAGTCAGCTTATGAGTCAATCAACCTGCTGCTGCTGCTAAGTCGCTTCAGTCGTGTCCAACTATGTGCGACACCATAGACAGCACCTCACCAGGCTCCCCTGTCCCTGGGATTCTCCAGGCAAGATCACTGGAGTGGGTTGCCATTGCCTTCTCCAATGCATGAAGGTAAAAAGTGAAAGTGAAGTCGCTCAGTCATGTCTGACTCTTAGGGACCCCATGGACTGCAGCCTACCAGGCTCCTCCATCCATGGGATTTTCCAGGAAGAGTACTGGAATGGGTTGCCATTGCCTTCTCCACAATCAACCTGCATCAAAACCCAAAAGCATTACCCATGTAAACAGAGCTTCCTATAGCTTCAATTCAATTCAGTTCAGTTGCTCAGTCATGTCCAACTCTTTGCTACTCCATGAATCACAGCACGCCAGGCCTCCTTGTCCATCACCAACTCCCGGAGTTCACTGACTCACGTCCATCCAGTCAGTGATGCCATCTAGCCATCTCATCCTCTGTTATCCCCTTCTCCTCCTGCCCCCAATCCCTCCCAGCATCAGGGTCTTTTCCAGTGAGTCAACTCTTCTCATAAAGTGGCTGAAGTATTGGAGTTTCAGCTTTAGCATCAGTCCTTCCAAAGGACACCCAGGACTGATCTCCTTTAGGATGGACTGGTTGGATCTCCTTGCAGTCCAAGGGACTCTCAAGAGTCTTCTCCAACAGCTTAATTCACTTTTTAATAGGAACATAGCCAAAGACTACTAGACACTCAAGACAAGTGTCCAACAACAAAGGCAGAAACCATACGAGAAAGAAAGAAAAAAGGAAACAAGAAAATTTAAGACAAAAACTATAATATCATTAGGGAAATAAAGATATTGATTGCATTCAAGAAACAAGAACAAGATGAAAACCAAAAATAAGAGTGGAGCAGGGAGTGGGAGAGGAATTATGACACACACAAAAAAATTCTGTACTTTTTTCCTAGCAAGAATTTTAAGCTCAAAATGAGAAATTTAACTTTGAGCCATAACTGATAAAAAGTTTATATGAATTTTTAGAGAACATCCTAATAAAACTTTGGAGAATAAAGATATACTCTAAACAATTTTACAGTTATTTTTGATGGTATTAAACTTTCATATTCTCTGGTTACATTTTACAGCTTTTAATTAGCTCTGCACAGTTTAAATTCTGCTTGTAAGATAATGGCCTCTGAGAAATACTATGCTGTACCAGGACTGTCTGCTAATGAAATAGGGATAAGACATGCACCCATACATTGTCAACTTGTTTAACAATACAGGATATGATGTATTAAGTTGGTAAGGGAAGAAGAGCATTACTCTAAATATAAGCATGCTCAGTTGCTTCGGTTGTGTCCAACTCTTTGAAACACTATAGACTGTTCCTGCCAGACTCCTTTGTTCATGGGATTCTCCAGGCAATACTGGAGTGGGTTGCCATTTCCTTCTCCAATGCATGAAAGTGAAAAGTGAAAGTGAAGTCGCTCAGTTGTGTCCAACTCTTTATGACCCCATGGACTGCAGCACACCAGGCTCCTCCGTCCATGGGATTCTCCAGGCAAGAGTACTGGAATGGGTTGCCATGTCCTCCTCCAGGGGATCTTCCTGATTCAGGGATTAAAGCTGGGTCTCCTGCATTGCAGGTGGATTCTTTACCACTGAGCCACCAGGGAAGCTCAGAAAACAAGCAAGAAAAGCTGAAAACTTTCAAGATCAGGGCAAGAATTATAGTTAAAAGAATATGTGAAGACACATGAGTTCTAATATTACTAAAAATTAAATAGCAGGAGTCAGAATTGATAACTCAGCTGAAATAATTTATGTGAATTTATATATATAATTGGATAAAAAGTCACAGTATATGAACCAGGTGGTGATGAAATTAAGTCACTGTGCAGAATTGAGGAGACTAAATCACAGGAGGTTATTCTATCAGCACAAGACAGAGACTCTGCTCGTGGCTGATAGCCACCAAGAAAAGGCTAGTGCTGAAAACTCCTCCTGTCTAAGAACTCGGGACTGTCAGAATGCCAGTATTCTCAAAGAAACCTTTCTACACTGTTGGTAAGAATATAAATTGGCATAGTCACTATGGAGAACAGTTGGAGGTTCCTTAAAACAAACAAACAAACAAAAAGTTACCATTGGATCCAAGGATCCCACTCCTGGTTACTTATCTGTAGAAAATCATAATTTGAAAAAATATCACGCATCCCAATGTTTACTGCAGCACTGTTTACAACAGGCAAGACATGGAAGCAACCTAAGTGTCCACTAACTAATGAATAGATTAAAGAGGATATGGCAAATAGATACAGCAGAATATTACTGAGCCATAAAAAAGAGTGAAATAATGCCCTTTGAAGCAACATCATGGACCTAGAGATTATCATACTAAGTGAAGCCAGCCAAAATATCAAATATCATATGATAATGCTTCTATGTAGAATCTAAAAATAATGAGTCAAATGCACATATGTGCAAAACAGAAATAGACTCACAGACGTAGAAAACAAAATGTATGGTTATCAAAGGGGAAGGACGGGAAAGAATAAATTAGGAATTTGGGATTAACACATACACACTACTCTATACAAAACAAATAACCAATGGGGACCTCCTACATAACACAGGGAACTAAACTCAATATTTTGTAATAACCTATAAAAGAATATGGAAAAATATATGTATGTGTGTGTATATATATATATATATATAAAACTGAATCACTTTGCTGTACACCTGAAACACATTGTAAATCAACTATACTTCAATTTTTTTTTAAGAATGCCAACATTCTCATAACAAGCCACAAATCTTCCCTTTTTTCTCTCACATTGCCATTCTCCTCTTTATTCTTCTGAATTGGGATTCTTAGCAAATGTGTACGTGAATCTCTTCTCAGATGCAGACATTATACTGTTTATTGTTACTCCTTTTATTTTCAAAATTAAAAAAAGGAACTATCAAATATTAAGGATGTCTACGAAATGAAATCTCTCGCAGAAAAAATTAAATCTTCAAGAGGTTAGAAGAAAAAAAAATTAAATCTTCCAGGGGTTAAAATTGGAGAAATTGCCTAGAAAGTAGCCAAAAGGTCATGAACAATAATTTTAAATATGGACTTAAAATTAATTTAATTAACTTAATAACAAAACAAAAAGGAATAATAGCTATATCATAAGAGAAATGGAGAAAAGGAGTGATTTAAGAAAGCTAAATCCTCACCTAATATAACAAGAAATCAGTAGCTAATGCTTTAAAATGATGACTCAAGAGTTAGCAGAGGATGTATATTATGCAGTCAATGAGGTAAACATGAGAAGAAATAGATAAGAGTTGAAAGTGCTTGCTTGCGGTTTTTACAGCTGTGTATGTATTCCTTTGGCAAAAATTACTTTTTAAAAAGTGGCTTAAGCATACTTGGCTTATGTGTATAGCTAGAGGTAAGTTAATGTACACAAGTGTGACTTAGGGGAAAGTTCTGACTTTCAAGGGAGCTCTGTTTTGAATTTCTAGTATACAGTACTTTTAAATACATCTGATCAACATCTATTTATCAATTTTTAAATAATAACAGTGAGTGATGAACATGCTAAGAAAATGAAAATGTACCTGTTAAGAGGAAAGAAGAAAGCAGTTTGTGAACATTACAAATGACCTAAGGGACTTTAAAAAATATACATGATCTCAACCGAATTACAAGCACTTGAGAAAAAAAGCGATTTCCCAGCAGGAAATTATCAGTTTTGCTGCACTTTACAGGTGTGTCAAACAGCAGTTCAAAGTAGTCACCAAGGTTACAAGCCTTTACCAAGCCTCTTTAAGCAGCAGAGGCTTTTCAAGGGCCTGGAGTGCTTAGGGAGCGCTTGATATTGAGACTCTGTGCAGATTCTAAGAGTGTAGCCTTAAGACTTCAAAATTGCCTCTTCAACCCAAATTTCCCAAAAGTAACTTCTTAAATTCAATCTTCAAAGCCTGGTCCTATTTGCAAAGCTTTTTTTTCATCCTGGCATCTTTTTGCCCATAAAGACAACTATCGCTTATCACCTCTACGTGGAAGTGTCCTACTATGTTGAGGGACAGGCTTTTAGACAATAGTGCTAATTCAGAAGGATGTTTACAAACACTGCTATCTCTGTTCAAGTGTATGTATTTTATAACCTTTGAAATACAGAAAAGAAATAGCCTAATTCATTTATCCATTTTCTTCTCTTATTAAACCACAACTTTTCATTATATACTCATAGCTTTGTTTCGAATTGGACAAAGAATGACTACAGCATTACAGACTCCCACTTTAGTGTGTTAAGAATCTTTGGTTCTTCCTGATGATCGCTTTGTGATTCACAAGAAGTCATTTTTCAAAAGACTCAGTTCCATTTTGTAGACAATGGACAATGCTTTACAAGTCATTGGTTATTATTGTTAACCAGTTATGAATTAACTACATTTTACTAAGTTACCTAGATCTATATTGACAGAACTGAAGTCAGTATCTAAGCCTCAGTCCATATTCAGTGCTGATGTTGAGTTGAATCCACAATAATCCAAGGAGGATTTTCAGACAAGTGTTTCAAAATCTGTTAGAAAACTTCAAGAATAATAAAAGTGTTTTGGAAAGACTGAAAACATGACCTTAGTGAAAAGTATGCCTTGAACTTAGCTTGCCCATAAGGCCACAAAGAAAGTGACATGTCCAACTAGTAGCAAGGGAAGGAAGATTTGTTTTTACAGCGACAATTTTAAACACACTGCAGAGAATTAATAAAGACCACTTCAATTATATTTTTCCTTTTTTGTTTCATCTGATTTCATCTTTCTTTAATCTTATTCTGCCTAACCACAGAGCTCTTCCTCCCCCAGACAGGACAGGTGAAAAGTAAACTATCACTGCTGCTGCTGCTAAGTCACTTCAGTAGTGTCCGACTCTGTGCGACCCCATAGACGGCAGCCCACCAGGCTCCCCCGTCCCTGGGATTCTCTAGGCAAGAACACTGGAGTGGGTTGCCATTGCCTTCTCCAATGCATGAAAGTGAAAAGTGAAAGTGAAGTCGCTCAGTCGTGTCCGACTCTTGGCGACCCCATGGACTGCAGCCTTCCAGGCTCCTCTGCCCATGGGATTTCCCAGGCAGGAGTACTGGAGTCAGGCGCCATTGCCTTCTCCGAAACTATCACTAGTTATTTATAAATACACTTTAGCTCAATGTTCAAGCAGCTTACAGCGGTGCCCCTCCCTACCCCTCTTATCTGAAGCTTCACTAACATAAACTTGCCTGAGTTTTCAAGTGTCTTGTCTAAAGTGTATTCTCTGACTTACCAGTGCTGGCTTCCAAACTGGAGAAAGTGGGAGAATTAATAACACTCTAAGTGACGTATGTGTGCATGCGTGCACAGTCCTGTCTGACTCTGTAACCCCCATGGACTGTACCCCCCAGGATCCTCTGCCCATGGGATTCTCCAAACAATACTGCAGTAGGTTGCCATGCCCTCCTCCATGGGACCTTCTCGACCCAAGGACTGAACCCACGTCTTTTACGTCCCCTGCACTAGCAGGCAGGTTCTCTACCACTAGCAACACCTGGGAAGCCCAAGTGATGTATATATCCTCACTTAAATATGAAACCAAATCCATTATCCAATTCAGTTCACAGGTATTTTTTACATCACCTAGGCAAGAAAGGGCTATGTCTGCTATGATGTAAGTCACAGTGGAAAGCAAGTTCCAATAAATTAAAGTTGCTCAAACACAAAATATTAAAAGAAACATGCCCTTCCGGTCATTTCACTACTGATTATACGCAAGTAAGGGAGAAAGACAGTCAGTGCCACCTGTTCAGCTTTTATTTCTACGAAGGCAAAGGTTAGAAGAATAAAAATTGCTATCTCAATTAAATACCATCTGAACTCTGAACTATTGAAGGAAAATGTCAGACAGAGATGACTAACTGCAAACTTGGCTATTCCTTGACCCAAATGCAACCAAATCACTGTAATCCCCAGGCTGTAATCAGCCTCAATGTAGCAGTTGCTCAAGAAATAAGTTCTTCCAATGACCTAAGGCTCAATTCACAGCCCAGAACGAACCCAAACCTTCAGGTTCCTTTATAAAACACTTCCTGTATACCAGGAGTTTAATGTCATGAGATGTCATTTAACCTCCCAAACAACTCTAAGTAGGCATTACTAGCCATCTTTTTTGAATGTAAGGACCAAGCCATAGAGAGGGCAAGATCACTGAGCTGGTAGTGATGACAGAAGCTAAACCACAGTCTGTCCAACCCCAAAGCCTATGTCTTTAAGCTCTTACTAGCTGTGTCTCCAACCAAAGCTTAAAACACTACTGGACAAGTGAAGGCCATATGCATCAGACTGGCCTTTGGAGATGAGAAGACCCCTCATTCCACATCATACAGCCCACCAACTACTACCATTCTCTTTTCTTATTCTATTACTTTCTAGCATTTATCTCTGAAATCACATCTATTAATTTCACATTCAGTTTTGCTTCTACTCTGTTCTAGGCACCATACATATAGCTGTGAACTATACAGACAATACTTGCCCTCATAGAGCTGACATTGTTTATTTAACTTATTCTTATCTGTCACCACACCAAATATAATCTCCATGAGGGCATGGATATAATCTGTTTCATTTATTACGTATTTCCAGCACACAGAAGAGCCTCTGGTATGTGGTTACAACAGACAGCAATGTTTGCCAAAGAATTCCACCTGTGCCATCCTCGCAAAGGTGTAGGCAAACTGGTCAAAACAATTCACCATGCTGATTTTATCCCCATGCAGAGTTCCTCAGAATGCATTATCTTAGTGCTATACTACAAATGGCCACTAAATAAGGCTTTGAATAAACCTCTAAGACATGAAACAAATAGTTATCTTTAAGAGTTCATTTTTCTTAGCCAAAAAATGCAGTAAAAGATAGCCACAATACCACAGCAGGCAATAAATGCATATAAAGAGAAAAGGAGCTTAAAATATTTTTATTTGTAAAAATAGAAATAAAACTAATCTGAATCAGGCTCTTTCTTCTTTCTTCTTGTCCCTTTTATGGAAGGCCCGTTTCCAGTCTTCCTTTGCCCTGCTCGGTTTGTTGTGTCATCCACTCTCTTTCCAGCTGTTTCAGCATGTCTGCGGTGAGGAGTCCTTGCTGCACCAACCTGGAAGCAAGGGATTTCTCTTCTGCATCAGGGCCGAGTGGCTCAGCAGCTTTACTTGCCACAGCTTTGGTGCCCCGATTCCTTCTGCTTTGGCTCTTTGCTGCACCTGACAAACGGGACTGGCTCTCTGCTGACAAGTTCTGCAAATTCAGCAGTTTGTGTGTCTCTGAAATTTTTATCAGTTTGGTGATGTTGTGTACACCATCTTGGATAATGCCATCTAGTTCTTTCTGGAGATCTCGAACCAGGCTGGCATCTGGAAACATATCTAAAAACCGGTAGCTGGAAAGAAAAAAAACACATTACATGATAGGAAGAGTTCTTACGGCAGTTGCTGGATTACTGTCAATGGAGTGACTAAATCTTGACACTGATTAATTCCAAATATTCTGTTTTTGCAAACTGTGTCCAGGGCCTTTGCTCAACCTTTCCTTCTGCCCCCAGCACACCTAAGGAATATGTTGTTATGAGGGTTGCTCATTACTCCTATCTTAAGTGATTCTCATCTGCTCCCCTAGTGGGACACGCCCCTCCTTTGGGAATCACTGATCTACAGCAGTCCCTCTTAAATCATGATACCCACATGAGTCACCTTGAAATTTTGTTAAAATGTAGAATTTTATTAAAGCTGGAGTAGGCCCAATATTCTCTATTTTTAACAAGCTCCCAATCGATACCAATGCTTTTGGTCCAGGGACTACTATTTGCATAGCAAGGATCTAGTAGAGTTTCTCACATACTTATCTTAACTAGAATCATAAGAACTCTTAAGTCATTTTTGGAGTGAGTATAAAGCAGGCTCAACTGCCTAAATGGACAATAAAACACCTTGCAAGTATGTGCCTAATTTGAAAGTGTAAAAGACCATCACAAAAACTTTTGATTTGCCCTATTACTTGGAAAATTGAGAGTGCATAGATGGAAAATTTGGTACCTTAGCCACAGGTAAAGATCCAAGACATCGTGGACAGCTTCAAGATCCATGAGGTCTTTAATATTCTTAGGTGGAAGTAACGGCCATTTAATATATCGGCGTAACCATGAGAAGGTTAGGGGCTCATTCCTGCTATACTGTCTGGCAAACTGAGAAAGACAGAAGAAAGGAATTTGGCAAAAGAATCAGAATTCACTTTGGTCTGTGACCCACCCCCCAAAAAAGACAGCACAACAAAATGTTGACTGTGGCTGTTATCTCAATAGGCGGGCTGGTTTCTCTCCTTCTTTACACTTTTCCATATTTTAAAGAAAATTTCATGCTCTTTAAAGTTTGGGTTTTGTTTTTGTCATTGAAAGGAATGATTTCCTTCTTTCCAAAACCAGAGCAATGAAACGCCTATGAACTAACTTTCCAGGGACTGCCTGTTAACATTTATGAACATTTTATGTTCTAAGTTCCAAGTTCCAGGCAGACAACACCCAGAGACTTCTGTCCCTTCAGGTAATAGTCCCATAGCCTTAAATAGGAGCTTGTATTTTGTTCATATCATCCCTTATTATATTAAAAAGTCTTTGAGGGATTTCTCTGGCAATCCAGTGGTTCAGGCTCCATGGTTCCATTGCAAGGGGGTTGGGTTTGATCCCTGGTTGGGGAACCAAGTTCCCCTATGCCATGTGGCATGGCCAAAAAAAGAAAAAGAAACTCTTTAAGGTGACTTGGTGCAAAGTTAGCCATGAGTCAGTCAAACTAGTAAGAGACTCTGCCTCTTTAGTGGCTGTACAGTTATAGAGTTCTGGCCAAGTCACCACTGTGATTCAGCTTCTTCAGTACCATATCACCACACCTTCTTGAACTCCAAGACACTCAAATCACGCTGCCTCCCAAACAACGCTAGATGCTATTATGCATCACAATATCTACAGCAGATACTAAAACCATGCGAAAACTAGCAAGCATAAGTTTACAATCTTTAGCTTCAAGGATAAGGTGATTTTGAAAGGCTCATTTCTAATTAGGGAAAATTATCTCTAAATATTTAACCTAAGCAAGGTCAAAACTTTAGAAATTCAGGGCAGTTTTCAAATAACTGTGGTTAAATAATGTTACAAGTTTATTAGTTTCAGTCTGCTTCATTCTGCTGTTTAATACATGCCAGGTAAGACGGCCATGAAGAATGGAAACGTGACCATGTTAACTTGCTAATAAGCAGGACATGCCAAAACACAGTTCTCTTACAAAAGCAGCGGTTTAACATTTTAGGCCACAAATAACTAGTGGAAGCCCAGTATGTGAGTATGGAGCTGGACAGAGGGAGAAAGACCCATCCAACAGCCAGCCCTAAAGGAGCACCAGGGAACAGTTCCTAAATTACTTCCTAAGAGGCATCAGAAACTATTAGGGGAATTGAGCTCTTTTATTCAGTAATAATGGAGATCAAGGAAAATCTCCAGATTTCACATTTTAACCTGTAAACACAACACATAAGAAACATGCCCTTTATTTTATTAGACAGCAGTTTGAAGGCTGGTTTAAATGGGGTCAGGCCCATGGGCTCCAGTTCCATCCAGGTCAGTTCTTTGTTGTTTAATATTTTGGCAGCACTGCACAGCATGTGAGATCAGTTCCCCAACCAGGGATCAAACCCACACCCCCTGTATTGGCAGCACAGAGTCTTCCTCGGGTCTTTTAAGTTTAAGACTTTGTTCCATAAACTTCAATCTTATGCTAGTTAGCTCTCTCACAAACACCAGCTCTAAGAAACATATTTCCTAGGTAATACCTGGACACGGAACACCTCTAAGACATATTCAAGGAAAAAGACAAGTTGCAGAATGATTTATTATGACATTTATGGGAGAACACACCCACCCAACAAAAACTAGAATTTCTACTCCTATGGGTATGTAGGCAAATGCAACAGAAAAGGTCTGCAAAGCTGATAACAGCAGTTATGTCAGGGTGGCAGCCCAGTTTAACCTTCAGCAGAGAACATGGCGAGAGACTGGAAGTTTAGCTTCTGCTGCCTTTGCCAGCCCCTTGTTTGGGTGACTCTTGAGATCAGAAGTCAGAGATTTGTCTCTCTACCCAAATGAGTTAGAAGAAAAAGGGCTGGAACCTTGGCACCAAATTCACACAAAGAGCCATCCCTGACGGTTAAGAGAACCGAATACTATTGCCAGTACTGACTCCTAAGCCCCTTCCCTTCCAGAATACATTCCTCAATACCAACAAGGAAAAAGTGTATGTACCATCAGGCAAAGACTCCCTTCTCTCAAAATAGTATGTTTAATTATTTTTATTTTAGCTTCTGCAAAAAGGCTACCACATAAAACAAAATACAAGCAAGAATTCTCTTTCCCCCCAAAAATTATCTGAAAGAACAAGAGTCATGTTTTATTTAAGTTCTTACACAGTGTTTCATATTAAAGGGCACACTCTCTTCTTTCTTTATTCTGATTAACAAAATATTGTTTGGGGAAAATGCATTGACCCAAAACAACTCAAAATATCTAAAAGATAAAGGCTTACCTGCAACAATGAAGAACAGACGAAAGGCTGCTTCTTGTTGATAGGGGCTGTGCAGAAAACATACCTCACTCGGAGACTTAATGGGATATGCTGGATCAACTCTGCAGAAAATTTAAAATCATCCATATTGCAGACAAAATACTGCCCATCAACTTGTGAAAAGTCTACAAAAATATCCTGGGGGGGAAAAATACATTAAATTACTGGACTACCTAGCTGGGCATGAATGAAGTACTCAAGTCTATAAAAGACAATCACTTTAATACATTAACAGACGTCTAGAAAGGCTTGCTTAATTCACTGCCTCCTCAAGCTAACAGACGTCCTTACCAGCCTTCTCAACCTGAAATACTCAGAAAATTCCTCAGGATAAAAGCCCTAAAACTTCTGAGAGAAAGTTTCCACTTTCAAGATAAACTTCGTGAATAGCAACTTCACAAAAACAGACTAAACGTTAACCAGTAATTGTCTGACATACCACCTTTTAAATGTTTTTATTTTCCCCGACAAAGGACGAACTCATGCCCCTGCATTGGGAGCACAGAGTCTTAACCACTGGACCACCGCGGAAATCACATGCTGACTTTTTTAAAAAAGAGATTTAGGAGTTTCTACTTACAATGAGATTAGAAAGCGTTGTGTCAGGGAGATGGTAGGCAAACATTTCAATCTGTTCAGCAGTTGGATGAAGACCAGCTGCCTTGAGTAAAAGAAAAAACAACCATAAGCTTATTTTTTTTTAAGCGTTAAGTTTCCTTAAGTTATTTCAAGATAAAGTCCTATATTTGGGTTAGGCCCTTGCCAAATGAGTTAAGGGACAAGAATCTGAGTAAAACAAAGACATGCATCATATTTTGCCATTTATTACCAACTAAGAAAGGTGGTGAGATAATTCAGAAAAACGAATCAAGTACACCCACTGAGTAATTAATTTTTTGAATATATTTTACTTATATTCCTAAAATCTATGGCGATCTGATACATACACAAGTACTTTCCAGGGTTTCAATTCTCTCCACTGAACAAAACAAAAAAGGAAAACCCAATCACTTTAACCAGGGCAATAAAATTGACATACATATACAGAAGAGAAAATGTCTAAATTGGAGGCCAGTTATCTCTTTACCTGAATATTTATAATGTCAAGAATTGCCCACAGTTAGAGCCAGACATCCTAGAATGTGAAGTCAGGTGGGCCTTAGAAAGCATCACTATGACCAAAACTAGTGGAGGTGATGGAATTCCTGTTGAGCTATTTCAAATCCTGAAGGATGATGCTGTGAAAGTGCTGCACTCAATATGCCAGCAAATTTGGAAAACTCAGCAGCGGCCACAGGACTGGAAAAGGTCAGTTTTCATTCCAATCTCAAAGAAAGGCAATGCCAAAGAATGCTCAAACTGCTGCACAATTGCACTCATCTCACATGCTAGTAAAGTAATGCTTAAAATTCTCCAAGCCAGACTTCAGTAATACGTGAAGTGTTGAATTCCAGATGTTCAAGCTGGTTTTAGAAAAGGCAGAGGAACCAGAGATCAAATTGCCAACATCTGCTGGATCATGGAAAAAGCAAGAGAATTCCAGAAAAACATCTATTTCTGCTTTATTGACTATGCCAAAGCCTTTGACTGTGTGGATCACTATAAACTGTGGAAAATTCTGAAAGAGATGGGAATACAGTTCAAGCTGGTTTTAGAAAAGGCAGAGGAACCAGAGATCAAATTGCCAACATCTGCTGGATCATGGAAAAAGCAAGAGAATTCCAGAAAAACATCTATTTCTGCTTTATTGACTATGCCAAAGCCTTTGAGTGTGTGGATCACAGTAAACTGGAAAATTCTGAAAGAGATGGGAATACCAGACTACCTGACCTGCCTCTTGAGAAATCTGTATGCAGGTCAGGAAGCAACAGTTAGAACTGGATGTGGAACAACAGACTGGTTCCAGGTAGGAAAAGGAGTACATCAAGGCTGTATATCGTCACCCTGCTTATTTAAGTTATATGCAGAGTACATCATGAGAAACGCTGGACTGGAAGAAGCACAAGCTGGAATCAAGATTGCTGGGAGAAATATAAATAAACCTCAGAGATGCAGATAATACCACCCTTCGGGCAGAAAGTGAAGATGCTAAAAAGCATCTTGATGAAAGTGGAAGAGGAGAGTGAAAAATTTGGCTTAAAGCTCAACATTCAGAAAACGAAGATCATGGCATCTGGTCCCATCACTTCATGGGAAATAGATGAGGAAACAGTGGAAACAGTGTCAGACTTTATTTTGGGGGGCTCCAAAATCACTGCAGATGGTGATTGCAGCCATGAAATTAAAAGACACTTACTCCTTGAAAGAAAAGTTATGACCAACCTAGATAGCATATTTAAAAGCAGAGACATTACTTTGCCCACCAAGGTCCGTCTAGTCAAGGCTATGGTTTTTCCTGTGGTCATGTATGGATGTGAGAGTTGGACTGTCAAGAAGGCTGAGCACTGAAGAATTGATGCTTTTGAACTGTGGTGTTGGAGAAGACTCCTGAGAGTCCCTTGGACTGCAAGGAGATCCAACCAGTCCATTCTGAAGGAGATCAACCCTGAGATTTCTTTGGAAGGAATGATGCTAAAGGTGAAACTCTGGTACTTTGGCCACCTCATGAGAAGAGTTGACTCATTGGAAAAGACTCTGATGCTGGGAGGGATTGGGGGCAGGAGGAGAAGGGGATGACCAAGGATGAGGTAGCTGGATGGCATCACTGACTCAATGGACATGAATCTGAGTGAACTCCGGGAGTTGGTGATGGACAGGGAGGCCTAGTGTGCTGCGATTCATGGGGTTGCAAAGAGTCAGACACGACTGAGCGACTGAACTGAACTGAACTGAACTGATTTCTTTCATCACAGTAGTCTAGCTTTCCACGCGTAGATTATGTACATGTTTTGTTAGATTTCTACCCAAGTGTTTTATTTCCTTTGGCGCTATTATAAATGGCAATGTGTTTTAATTTGTTTCCACAGCTTTATTGTGATTATGTAAATATGTGGTTTTCCTTTGTGGGGGTTGACCTTGTGCCCTGTGGCTATGCTGAAATCACTCATTAGCTCTAGTGATACTTTTTTAGGTCGCTTAGGGTTGTCTCTGTAGACATTCATATACTTCCCAACAGAAACAGTTTTCTTTCTTTCTTTCCAGTCTTTATGCATTTTATTTCTTTTTCTTGCCTTACAGCAGTGGCTAGAACTTCCAGAGTCGTCATGTTCTCTATCTCAGAGAGGAAGCATTTAGTCTTTGAACATTAAGTATGATGTTACCTCTTTTTTGTAGATTTTTTTGGTCAAGTTGAGATGGTTTCTCTCTGCTCCTAGCTTGCTGCAAATTTATTTATGGTTATTTTTTATCATGAATATGTGGGGAAGCACAAATCACTGCTCAACCTTGATGAAGAAGGTGTGGCTTTTCAGGTTGGCATGAAGCTGGAGTAAGGCTGGTACTGATAAAAATTCATTTTCTATTAGGCCCCTGTCTTCTCAGTCCTTTGGCTAGGGGGCACAGACTTTTTTTTTCTTGAAATATTTTAAAAAATCAACCTACTGGCTATTCTATGCTGGAGGATTCTGCTGCACCCTGTCTGGGAAATACGAGAGGCAATAAGGAAACCCAGGGAAAGGACTGGCATGCTGTTCTTCAAGATTGTCCCTAGGCAGTCCACTGCTTCTTTCTACTCTTCCAGAATCTTTCTACGGTTCTTTGTTGTGTTATGTCCAGGGTATTTTAATTAAAGAAGGAGGACCTGGGAGAAATGGGTTACTTTACCTTGGTGAAAAAGTCCTTGATGAACTTATTATAAATCAGTTTTTTTGATGTGAAAGACATTCCTCATGCAGAAACCCATGTAAATGTAGATAAAGGATTGATTCACAGAAGGACCTTCATATTATTGTGTGTGTGTGTGTGTGTGTGTGTGTGCGCGCGCGCACGTGAGCGCTCTGTTGCTCAGCCATTTCCAACTCTTTGTGGCCCCCTGGACTGTAGACTGCCAGGCCCCGCTGCTCATGGGATTTCCCAGGCAAGATTGCTGGAGTGGCTTGCCATTCCCTTCTCCAGGGGATCTTCCCGACCCAGGGAAGGAACTCGGGTCTGCGAGTCGCCTGCACTGGCAGCGGGATTCTTCACCGCTGAGCCGCCAGGAAGCCGTACTATTACTATGAGGGCATGCTTGGTCGCACAGTTGCGTCTCACCCTTTGTGACCCCATGGACTGTAGTCCACCAGGCTCCTCTGTCCATGGGATTCTTCCAGGCAGGAATACTGGAGTGGGTTGCCAGTCCCTCCTCCAGGGGATCTTCCCAACCTAGGGATCAAACACGAGTCTCCTGACTCTCCTACATTGACAAGCAGATTATCACTGAGCCCCCTGGGAAGCACCTATTGTATATATAAATATGGACAAAAGTTGTGAATTTCTGACTATACCACATAATTATTAAAGCTTTGTTTTGAAACCAGAAAAAAAAGTTGTGAATTTTTGAAGAAATGAACTAGGTAGTAGAAGAAAAATCAGTGTCGAATTTGGATTAGTCAGAAGTAGACCTGTAAGCAAGGATTCAAAGAGGATTAGCTTATTTGACGGGAGAAGGCGATGGCACCCCACGCCAGTGCTCCTGCCTGGAGCATCCCATGGGCGGAGGAGCCTGGTGGGCTGCAGTCCATGGGGTCGCTAAGATTCAGACACGACTGAGCGACTTCACTTTCACTTTTTCACTTTCATGCACTGGGGAAGGAAATGGCAACCCACTCCAGTGTTCTTGCCTGGAGAATCCCAGGGATGGGGGAGCCTGGTGGGCTGCCATCTATGGGGCCACACAGGGTCGGACACGACTGAAGTGACTCAGCAGCAGCAGCAGCAGCAGCTTATTTGACGGAGAAGGCGATGGCACCCCACGCCAGTGCTCTTGCCTGGAGCATCCCATGGGCGGAGGAGCCTGGTGGGCTGCAGTCCATGGGGTCGCACAGAGTCAGACACGACTGAAGCAGCTTAGCAGCAGCAGCTGGTGATCAGAAGGCCTCTTTAACCGGTCTTTCCCTGTTGCTCCGCCCATGCAGGCACTTAGTGGGCTCCCTTGCCTGGGGTCCTTCTCTGTTGTTTGGCACATCAGGCACACAGAGGGCCCCCTGACCGGGTCCTACTCTGTAGATCAGCATGTCAGGCGCTTAAAGGGCACCCTGGGTGGGGCCCTTCTCTATATTTCAGTGTGTCAGGCCCTTGACGGGCCAGCCTCTGTGCTGTTCCGCTGCTGATGCTGGCTGTGGGGAGAGGGAGGCTATGGTGCTGGCTCCGCCCCGACACGTGACTCCGCAGTACCGCCTTGCTTCCAGGGCTGCCCGGCTTTCCTCCACAGGCCTTTCCCACCAGGACCTCCTCCCTCAAATCCCCTCAATCTGTCTGTAATCAAGAGCAGCCTTCAACCTGGGATTGCTCCACAATCCCTAAACTCCAGCTCCCTTCCTTGCAGGAGACCAGCGTTCCCGTCTGCGACGTGTATGGTTCCCGCACGGACTGTCTGATTCTCATTCCTTTAGGCTGCCACAGATCAGCTGTTTCACTCTCAGCCTTAAATATTTCTCCTCTGCCTCAGACAGTTGCCCTGATGCGGGGATGGGGCCCCTGCTTCAGTTCCCCCACCCGCGGAGGGCTGGTCCGGTCCTGCTAACACTCCTTTTTCCCTAGTTCCTTCATCCTGCTGAGTTTTGTGTGGTTCTGTGCATTCTTTCCCGCTGGTCAGGGACTCCTGTCCGCTCTCAGCTGGAGTTTGGCGTGTATTCCTGGTGTATCGGTGGGGAGAGATGTACTGCACGTCCACCCACTCCCCCGCCATCTTCTAGACTTCTGTTTCTGAGCTTGCTAACTCTCTCTGTCACATGGTCTGCTCTGGTTTCCGGGTTTCCTGATGGGCTCTTCATCCCATTTACCAGGTTCTTCAGATCCAGAAATTCTGTCTGCTTGTTTCTAGAGTGTCAGTCTCTTTGGTAAACATTTTCTTCTTTCATTAACTTTATTCCTGAGCTCACTGAACTGCGTTTCGGAGTTTTCTTACAGCTAATTGGGTTTTTGTGGCCACTATTTTGAATTCTCTGTCAGTTACATCACAGTCTTCCTGACTTTAAGTTTGGTTTCTGAAGAATTGTCACCTTCTTTTTTGCGATGCTGTGCTACTGTGGTTTTTCACGGTGCTTAATGAGTTGTTCCTCAGCCAGTCCACATCACGTAATGAACACTATTCTCGTTTAGGCAAAGACGTGTTTACTTTGATTCTAACAAGTCAACAGATTGGTAATTAGAGACCTTTCTTTTGTTTTTCCGCAGGTGGCATTACAGCGCAAGTTTCTGGGTTTCCTACCTGTGCTGCCTCTGGCTACATTTGAGAATCGCACTTTCTTCCTTCTGGGGTCTGTGCCAGACTGTTGATCATGCCCCCATTGATGCTTCTTGAGCCCCCGGGGTTCTGGCGCCTTGGAGCTGCAAGGGCCATTGCTGCCGCTGCTTTTGGCACTGGGGGCACTGGCCTGGTAACAAGAGACAAAGAAGGTCATTCCATAGTGATAAAGGAGTCAGTGCGTCAAGATGACATCACAATTGTGTGTGCGTGTATATATATAAAACAATCATATATACATATATGCTACATATGTATCAAACACTGAAGCACCTAAACATATTAAGCAAATACTAACAGAACTGAGGGAGAAATAGACAATAACACAAGTAGTGATTTCAACACCCCACTCGCATCATTGTGATGATTTCATCAAATCATGCAGACTGAAAATCAACCAGGAAACGACTTGAACCATATGCTAGATCAAATGAACCTAACAGACATTTAAAAGACATCCCATCCATCCAGGCAGCAGCAGCAGCAGAATGCATATTATTCTTAAGTGTGCACGCACCATCCTCCAGGATATACCACAAGATCAAAAGACAGGCCTTAGCAAAATTAAAGACTGAAATAATATCAAGTATATTTTCTGATCACCATTGTTTGAAACTAGAAATCAAGAATGTGAGGAAAATGAGAAAATCTACAAATATGTGAAAAACAACCAACATATTCCCGAACACTCATAGTCAAGGTGAAGTCAAGGAGAAACAAAAAATATTTTGAAACAAATGGAAATGAAGACACAACATACCAAAACTTATGACATGTTGGGAAAGCAATTCTGAGAGGGAAACGTGTGATGGAGAATGACTATGTTAAAAAAGAGAAAGATATCAAGTAATCAACCCAACTTTACAACTTAAGAAACTAGAAGTGAATAGACTAAGTTGACAGTCAACAGAAGGAAGGAAATAACAAAGATCAAAGCTGAAATAAAGGAAATAAGCAAAAAGAATGAAAAACTTAAGCAAAACTAAGAGCTGGTATATATACATATATATATATATTTTTTTTTTTGAATGATAAACAAGGAAAGTCTGGCGTTTTTGTAGTCTATGGGGTTGCAAAGAATCAGAGATGACTGAGCTACTGAACTGAACTGAAATGAGGGGAAAAGAGAGAACACTCTTCCCAGGTGGCGCAGGGCTGAAGAACCCGTCTGCCGGTGTAAGAGATGCAGGTTTAATCCCTGGGTCTGGAAGATGCCCTGTACGAGAAAATGGCAACCCGCTCCTCTGCTCTTGCCTGGAAAGTTCCCTGGGCAGAGGAGCCTGGCAGGCTGCAGTCTATGGGGCTGCGAAGAGTCAGACATGGCTGAGCGCACACAAGCATGAGCACTTAAGCAAACTTTATTCAGCCTTAAAATGGAGAAGACCATCCTGGCATTTGTGAAAACATGGATGTACCCGAGGACACCCTTCCAAGTAAGATAAGCCGGACACAAGAAGGAGCAACACTGTATGATTTCACATATGTCTGGAGTTTAATCAAACCCAGAGAAGCTGAGAATAGAATGGTGATGGTCAGGGCTTGGGTGAGGGAGAAATAGGGAGGTATTGATCAACGGATACAAAGTTTCAGTTTTACAAAATAAGTAATTTCTGGAGATATGTGCAGCATAGGGCCTGATCTATAATACAGTATTGTCTACGAACAAAGATGGCAAGAGGAAGCCTTTGGAGGTGATTTGGTAGTGATGATTTCACAGATGTCCACGCCTCTCCAAACACATCAAATGACGTACGTTAAATATCTATCGCTTGTCAGTCATACTTCAGTAAAATTATCTTAAGTGTCATGAATGGAGATATCTTTGATGCAGAATTAGGTTAGAGGACTTGTCTCAATAAAATGTTTTGCAGCACCAGAGCCTAGTGCGAGAATCTGCACGCTGGAGTCTGTCCTCCTTGGGCACCACGTGTAGCCAGCAGTGACCCGGCTAGATTCGTAGGTTAGATTCTGGCTCCTGGGCTCATTCTTCTCTTCCTCAAGTCCACCACGCAGTCATATTCTATCTCAAGTAACATACAGTACATCCGAATAGTTTAAGTCTAATAAATTATCATCAGATCTTGATTACACCTAAGAAGGCTTCCTGTCATTTCTTGATTCCTCGACTTATTAATGAAATACTAAGCATCAGTGACTTCGGGACACTTTTCAGTCGTTTATCTCTCAGGGTGGAACATTATTTCCACGCTCCTATGACATCTTGAGTCATTTTCAAGTGGACTTGAGATTGTCTGGCTCAGTCTCCACATGCTGTGGATAACAGGACTTAAGTACTTTCGGAAGCTGACCAGTTAGAGGAGGCAGCGGGAGCCTCAGCACTTGGGGCTTCCAGTGCAGACGGTCTCAGAACCTACTAGCGGCCCTTTGCATTCCATTTCCTCGCCAGTTCCCTAAGCCATTGTTCTCTTTCTCTTGATTTCTGCAACAGCCTTTGTGTCCACTCTCCTCTTACATCTTGGTTTTCCCAATGTCTTTTTCGTACAACACCCACAGCTATAAATGAAATACACAGCTAATCAGAACATACCCATGATATGTTTAGAATGCACTTGATACCTCTTCGTTGTCAGTAAGATGAAATATGAACTTTGTAATATGACCTTTAAGGCCAAGTATGATTCAACCACGGTGTAGGACATATTTCATAAAATTCATTTGTGATTATTTAACCTCAGAGTTTGGGTTAAAAAGCAAGCAAGAGAGAAGAAAAGCAGTATTAATCTGGAGGTGTTTCCTCTGGAAATGAATCAGACACATTTCCATCCTGGAAATAAGAGCTAAAAGCACGCAAAGGGTGAGAACTGAGATAACAGAAACGTTGGTTTTAAAAGAAGTTATCATTCAGAAGATGACCTTGTAGTTGACACCACACGTCCACCAGAAAGAATTGTTTAAATTATTTTCATTAGTAACATGAGGTAGGTTGATAAGCAAATGATTTAGATTTCATTGCCTTGAGACTTTGGAAGCGATCAGACAGATGTGGATTAAGTGCTCCATTTCACTGACGAGCACACCCATTCTGTAGTAAAAATTTTAGGATAAGAACCAATCATAAGTATACATTTTGCAACTGGAGTTGGAATAAATTATTCAGAAAATAGAAGCATTGATCAGCTGTGGAATGCTGTAGTTAATCCCCCTCCTTAGAGGATGGTCTGAGAGCTAACACGGTTCTGTTTCTTTCAGCATGAAAGTGACTCATAGACGTGTAGCTAAGCTGTCTAAACCCAGCGATGAAGAGCGCATCGGGTGCAGCTCTCTCTATCCCATTACGAAGGACACTATAGCCGCTATTTCCTTTCCTTTATGGTTTCGATTATATGGGCGCTTGGAGGGAGCGGCCGTCCGCTTCTCCAGGCAGTCTTCCCGACCTGAGGACCAAACCCGCGTCTCCTACGTCCCTGCATTGCAGGTGGGCTCCTTATGTCTCCTGCATTGCAGGTGGGCTCCGTACCACGCGGCGCCGCCCGAGATGCCCCGATGGCTGCGACTCGGCTGAGTGAGGATTATGGTCAGAGGGCGCATGCGTGCTCAGTCGCCTCGGTCGCGTCCAGCCCTCCGGCACTTCAGGCCGCAGCCAGCAGGTCACTCTGTCCAGGCCGCTCTACAGGCAGGAGCGCTGCAGTGGATTGCCACTTGGGCCGGATGGTGGTAAAATAAAAAGAGCATAAGCCACTAAATTTCAGAAACTTCAGAGCATGGTTTATATCAGAGGGAAGAATGAAAACGTATTAAGGGATTTTACGATCAAAGTCAAATGTTATCGTATGTGGCATATTTAGGGAGGAAATGTTCACGCACACCAAGGTGCAGAGTGGCCTTGAGAAAACGATCTTCACTGGTGGGGATGAGTTAACAGAGATCAGGTAAGGTCTGCCGCAGACTTCCCACACAGCTCTGCGGACTGCTACAGTGTCTGGAAGGAAGACAAATGGTTTTCTGAAGCCTTCCACTCCAAGACCATATGATTATTTTAGCTTGATATTTTCATCCTGAGCATCATTTTTCTCAGGGCCCAGTGGGCCTGCCCGTTCCTCAGGGTGCAGGTGACCGGGTTCAGCTGCAGGGTTCCCACTGTGTTCACAGCGGCAGCCTCCTTGCTGGAGTCCAGCCTGCTCACCTGCTTTGGTTTCATGTATATAAACACGCAGCTGCCGCACATCAGAGAGAGGACAATGGGGAGAGAGGAGCAGATGGAGAAAGCTTCCTGTCGCTCCTCGGCTGAAGGGAGTCCAGGGTTGTGGCTACTATGTTGCTTACACAACGATGGTTACGATGAGGAATGTCAAAAGGACCCACAAAGCGAGGGTAAAGGCATACATTTCAAGTTTGTTGTCAGAGGAGGAGAGATGGATCGGGGGCCAAGGTCACAGAAGTAAGGGATGACCTGGGGGCCGCAGAAAGATAACTGGGACGCCTTCACACTGGACCAGAAATAATGGTGAACCCCAAAGCGCAGCAGGCTGTGAACAGGAGGCGGCAAGTGCCCGGTTCCCAATGGCTGTGGAGTACACAGGCTTGTAAATGGCCAAGTATCGGTCCAAAGACAGCGCTGCTACAAGGAGGAAGCCCGCTGCTCCCAGAAGTACTAACACAAAGGCCGTGTGAGACAGACAGCAAAGGAAACTGTTTGTTTGCCTAAAAGAAAGATGAGCAACAGTTTGGGAATAAGTGCACTTGTGAGGCAGCACGCACAGGTGTCTGTAGCCTGAGTCAGCACAGCTGATGGTGACCGAGTGCATGCCCACAGCGGGTGCCAGGCGTGCCAGCAAGGGCACCAAGGAGAGGACTTTGCCCAGGTGCTGGGCAGCGGGAAGCTCTCCAAGGTGAACTCTTGGGCAGTTGTCCCATTTCTCATTTCCATCAACATTTCTTTCCACAGCAGCAGCATCTGTGGGTCTTAGCCTACAAGAGAGACATCACAGCGAGAACAAAGGTTTTAGAGGCGCACAAGATCAAGCTCCTTAACCACCCAAGAAGGCAGCTACATGGAGAGCAAAGTAGTCCAGTTTGCTGGTTATTGGATCAAAAAGACATGACTTCAATACTAGTTCAATACTGAGTTCTAATCCCTTGAGAGATTGATTCTTTTGGAAAGTTATTAATGGTTAACATTTGTGAACTTCATTTTCACTCTGTGTAAAAAGAAGACAGGATCTACAGTTCACGTACTGGTAAGAATTAAATAAAAGAAAGGATGTAATTCACTTGTCATGTGATATCAGCGATTCCTATGTGTCCCTCAAGGTCTAATTTTAATACTGAAATCACTAGTGTATTCTTAAATATGGCATAATGAATAGGCAGTGTTATTCACATCTGCAAGTTATAAAATATAGTATTACCAATTTATATTTAAAGAAAGACAACAGTAGTATAATAACTACATCATTTTTCTCAGGGCCCAGTGGGCCTGCCCGTTCCTCAGGGTGCAGGTGACCGGGTTCAGCTGCAGGGTTCCCACTGTGTTCACAGCGGCAGCCTCCTTGCTGGAGTCCAGCCTGCTCACCTGCTTTGGTTTCATGTATATAAACACGCAGCTGCCGCACATCAGAGAGAGGACAATGGGGAGAGAGGAGCAGATGGAGAAAGCTTCCTGTCGCTCCTCGGCTGAAGGGAGTCCAGGGTTGTGGCTACTATGTTGCTTACACAACGATGGTTACGATGAGGAATGTCAAAAGGACCCACAAAGCGAGGGTAAAGGCATACATTTCAAGTTTGTTGTCAGAGGAGGAGAGATGGATCGGGGGCCAAGGTCACAGAAGTAAGGGATGACCTGGGGGCCGCAGAAAGATAACTGGGACGCCTTCACCACTGGACCAGAAATAATGGTGAACCCCAAAGCGCAGCAGGCTGTGAACAGGAGGCGGCAAGTGCCCGGTTCCCAATGGCTGTGGAGTACACAGGCTTGTAAATGGCCAAGTATCGGTCCAAAGACAGCGCTGCTACAAGGAGGAAGCCCGCTGCTCCCAGAAGTACTAACACAAAGGCCGTGTGAGACAGACAGCAAAGGAAACTGTTTGTTTGCCTAAAAGAAAGATGAGCAACAGTTTGGGAATAAGTGCACTTGTGAGGCAGCACGCACAGGTGTCTGTAGCCTGAGTCAGCACAGCTGATGGTGACCGAGTGCATGCCCACAGCGGGTGCCAGGCGTGCCAGCAAGGGCACCAAGGAGAGGACTTTGCCCAGGTGCTGGGCAGCGGGAAGCTCTCCAAGGTGAACTCTTGGGCAGTTGTCCCATTTCTCATTTCCATCAACATTTCTTTCCACAGCAGCAGCATCTGTGGGTCTTAGCCTACAAGAGAGACATCACAGCGAGAACAAAGGTTTTAGAGGCGCACAAGATCAAGCTCCTTAACCACCCAAGAAGGCAGCTACATGGAGAGCAAAGTAGTCCAGTTTGCTGGTTATTGGATCAAAAAGACATGACTTCAATACTAGTTCAATACTGAGTTCTAATCCCTTGAGAGATTGATTCTTTTGGAAAGTTATTAATGGTTAACATTTGTGAACTTCATTTTCACTCTGTGTAAAAAGAAGACAGGATCTACAGTTCACGTACTGGTAAGAATTAAATAAAAGAAAGGATGTAATTCACTTGTCATGTGATATCAGCGATTCCTATGTGTCCCTCAAGGTCTAATTTTAATACTGAAATCACTAGTGTATTCTTAAATATGGCATAATGAATAGGCAGTGTTATTCACATCTGCAAGTTATAAAATATAGTATTACCAATTTATATTTAAAGAAAGACAACAGTAGTATAATAACTAGAGAAGGCAATAGCACCCCACTCCAGTACTCTTGCCTGGAAAATCCCATGGATGGAGGAGCTGGTAGGCTGCAGTCCATGGGGTCGCTGAGGGTCGAACATGACTAAGTTACTTCACTTTTACTTTGCACTTTCATGCATTGGAGAAGGAAATGGCAACCCACTCTGGTGTTCTTGCCTGGAGAGTCCCAGAGACGGGGGAGCCTGGTGGGCTGCTGTCTATGGGGTCGCACAGAGTTGGACACGACTGAAGTGACTTAGCAGCAGCAGTATAATAACGTTCCCTTTGAATATGCCTTTTACAATATGCAGCAAATTCTATGGTTCAAGTTATAATCATCGTCATTGTTGAAAACTTTACTAGCACTTGGTATTATGCTGGTCGCTGAAATCCAGTGTTTCTCTTGCTCTACACAATAATCATGAGTGTCAGATTCCCTCAGCCCTTCTTCTACACAAGGAGGATTTGAGACATAGAGAAGTTCCAGAGAGGTTGGGTCACACAGCTGGGACTTTAGAGACATCTGTCTGAAAGCCCTTACTACTTCCAAATGCTATGAAAATAGAAACAAATCTCTTGGTGATGTTCTCTCAACCTTAAGTGAAAGTTTAGCTTTATTGGTCTTAACTGTTCACCATTCAGTTAATATCATTGACGAGTTACTGACCCACAGTATGCCAGGTCTTAGTTTAGTATAACCACATCCGGTTTATATAATCATTTCACAGAACAGATTGGAGACCAGGGATGTTGGGAAGCTGCTCAACAACATGGCACAAATTGTCAATCAAGGATCTGCTCTGCTCTTTTAAGTCTCCACGCTGGCAGGTCAGAGAGACGGGGGACGACCGCAGTTTGCAGAATTAGCATCCTTAGGAAAGTGACCTGGGAGCATGGCGCTGCACACTCACTTCCGCATCGAAGCTCATCCCTTCAGTCTGCTCAGTAAATCCCTTCTCTTGTGACAATGCTTGGCTCTGGCGTCCAATAGGAAGCTAAAGGTCTGTGGTTACTTAGTCACTTAGCCACGTCTGACTCTTTTGTGACCCTATGGACTGTAGCCCACCAGGCTCCTCTGTCCATGAGATTTCCCAGAGAAGAATACTGAAGAAGAAGAAAAAAAAGGAACACTGCAGCGGGTGGCCATTTCCTTCTCCAGGGGGTCTTCGCAGTCCAGGGACTGAGCCCGTGTCTCCCGCATCGGCAGGCAAATTCCTTACCCCTGAGCTGCCGGGGAGCCCAGGGGTCTGCAGCAGAGAGTAAATGTTTCTGCTGGCGGAGGGGCTAAGTTCTCTTTAGTGATGTTCATGCAAGCAAACTGCTCACCGAAGAGCGACCCCGCTCCCAGGGCAGCCTGGAGGCGCCCCTGCTTCTGTCTCAGTTACAGTAGCTGGTCCTCAAGGCTGCCATGGCCCCTGACCGGGGACACAGGGGCCACCTTACTGCGGGGGGGTGTCCCTCCTCTAACAGTCATTCTCTTTCAAGAAATCAAGCGCTTTCTCTGCGCTGAGGAAAAAGGAGAGGAAAAGGAAACGTCACAGCCCGCTGCCCCGGTGTGGGGGAGCACACATCCCGTGCTCTCTGTGTCCCGAGCTGGCAAAACCTGATTTCTGTAGCCCTTAACTGTTGACACCACCACGAGGCCACGTGGCAGCGCTGACCGCTGAAACCCCAGAACGGAGCACACGGAACAGACACTCGCACATCGCTGCCCCCAGTTCCACGTGAAAGCTTGATTCTGGGACCACTGAGGATTCTGATCAGAGTTCTGGCTCTGCTTCCCGGAGCTGGCGATTGCCCAGCCTAACATCAACACTGCCATCCACCTCCTACACCAGCGACTGAGAACAGGCGGCTTCTTTTGAGTCCAGCTCTGGGAGCCACGGAGAGAAGTCTTCTGCGGGAGTACACCGCGGCCGTGGGCACCTCTGCTCCAAGACACCTTCCACTGCCCTGCGGTCCTCCACCACCTCCGCACCTTCCTGTGTGGAGAAGCACCTTCTTCCACTGAGTCAGCGATGAGAAGCTCCAGATGCGCAGGTCTGGGGCCTCTGCGGTAGATTTCCCATAAGATTGTGTTTGGGATTGCACCAAGCAAGTGGACCCAGGTGGTGAGGAGAGTGCAGGCTCTCAAACCTCATTAGCAGCCAAAGGGACAGGTTCAGAAAGCGAAGGCAGGGCTGGTGCCCTGGGGACAGCTATGGGTCCCTGTGGAGAGAACGATTTACTGGCACAGTGCTTATGTTTATTCTTCCATTGTTGTGACAATGGCTCCCAAATGTCTATGGTGTTCTCTGCCAAGATCTTCAAAGAAATTAAATGACTTAATTTCCCATGGGTTTTTAAAATCCCAATTTGAATGTTGCTACTGATTCCGGGTAAAACTCCAGACTACAACTTTCTACGTGTTATGTGTACCCTGAAGCCAGATCACAGAGGTTAAAAGAACATGTTTTGCCATGAAAAATAGCTGGCTTACCGGCTTTCATCAGGCTTTGGGGAAGATCGTTTCTGAGGAAGGAAATGCGAGGAATCCACCTTCTTCTCTCAGCTATTCTTCAGGCCTCCACCAGCATTTGAATTTTTTTTATTGGCTTTATTTGTCTGAAGAATATTTTTGTTGCCTTCCCCAACCCCCTTGAAAAAAGGGAAGTATGCACTTCTTCTTTACAGAAAAGAAGGAAACTGCGGGTGTTTTCTGTAACATCTCTAACCTGGCCTGCCTCCCTTTATAAAAGAATATATAAAGTGGATCCCTAGATTACTTCTAATGCAGAACAGGAAGGAAGAGATGTGAGCCCCATGGTGGAAAAACTACTGCCGTAGCAACCAGTGGCTTGGAAGGTTGTTTCTCTTCCTCGGTACCCTAGCTGGGTTGCTGTGGCAAGACTGGCCCATTTTTTGGTGGCCTCTGGCTTCCTGTTGAAAGCCAAGGAAGGGAACTAAACTCCCAAGGTCCCATATTCCTACAAATGGTCAAAATCATTTTTGAAACATCCATCCATCCATACACTTTGCTCTCAATCAAGGCCAAACCAAGCCTGGACTTCATTTTCACATTTTCAGTGAGAAGGTAGGGAAAATAAAGGATAATAGACGAGCAGCAGAAGCTGGAACAAATTGAGACGTCATAGTAATGCCCTGAGGTTTATTTGAGCTTCCCTGGGGGCTCCTGCCGGTAAAGAATCTGCCTGCAATGTGGGAGACCTGAGTTCAGTTCCTGGGTGGGGAAGATCCATTGGAGAAGGACATGGAAACCCACTCCAATAGCCTTGCCTGGAGAATCCCATGGGCAAAGGAGCCTGGTGGGCTACAGACCATGGGGTCACAAAGAATTGGACACAACAGAGACTAAGCACGTGGGGTTTATTTGCACGTGGCTGCTTTAATTTTGTTTGGCACCAGCGTTGTGGTCCAGGAGTGCCTGTCTCATCTGAGCATGTCCCAGTGATAACATGATGGTGTGAAGGTGGGAAGAGGAAGGTGGACTGGAAAAAGTACGAAGGTAATACTCATAGAAACAGGTAGACTAGCCGTATGCAGGAGACGGCAGTCCCTGGCTCGGGAAGATCCCCTGGAGAAGGAAAGGCAGTCCAGTCCAGTAATCTCACCTGTAGAACCACATGGACAGAGAGGAGCCTGGGGGGCTACAGTCCACGGGATGGTGGCTCAGCGGCTAAACAGTAACAACAAAATGAGCTACACTATGCATCTAGCTTAAGGGGCAGAGCCTGTCACCAAGAGCTGTTTGAAAAGTTTCTTGCTCTGTTTCTCTTTTCTGGATAGTGTCTTCATAGCCCTCCAACAACCGGTAATTATTTGCTTTTAGTGATACCTTGAGTCTCAGGTTATCTGTGGAGTTTTTCTGAATTCCTTGTTGTTTGAGGATTTAATTAGCCGGGTAGGGTAAAGAACAGGATACTTCTTAAAACTGTATTTGTGATCATCTCAACATGGAAGGGCAAGGTAGACGTCGCTGTGTGGACTTTCCTTTAAAGAATACTGTTTTGTTTCTCAATCTGTCTGTGAGCCGGTCTTGAAAAAAATTAAGCTGCACCAATATTTGGGATCTAGATAAGAAGACTATCTGGGGTTAAAATGTATATGCTTGATATAATCTATTCATAGAAAGGTTTTGATTCCGAGGGGTTTATCCCCGAGTAAGAAGTCTGCATGGCCGTCCCAGGTAGTTCAGTGGCAAAGAGTCCACCTGCCCAGCAGGAGGTGCAGGTTCAGGCCCTGGGCCAGGAGGATGCCTGGAGAAGGTACGGGCAGCCCACGCTGGCGTTCTCGCTTGGAGAATCCCGTGGACAGAGGAGCCTGGCGGGCTGCAGTGCAAAGTCAGGCACCACTCGCCACTAAACAACAAACAAGAAGGCGGCGTGAGGACTGCAGAAAAGTAAATCCGGGCAACTCTGATGCTGTGGGAGGGACTGCGGATGGTGTGTCAACAGGAAGTGGCGGCTGGGATGGGAGGAAGCCCGTCAGCAGGCTGAAACCCGGTCTGAGGGTAGACTTGGTAAATACTAATAACACTTTGAGAACCAGACTGTCCCTTCATGGAATTTCCATTAAAATAAGCCAATAATCCAACCCCAAGGGGGACCCAGAATTCATCAGTTCTGATCCAGTCCAGTTCAGTTCAGTTCAGTCGCTCGGTCGAGTCTGACTTTCTGCAACCCCGTGGACTGCAGCACGCCAGGCCTCCCTCTCCATCCCCAACTCCCAGAGATGACTCAAACTCACGTCCATTGAGTGGGTGATGCCATCTGACCATTTCATCTTCTGTCGTCCACTTCTCCTCTTGCCCTCAATCTTTCCCAGCATCAGGGTCTTTTCAAATGAGTTAGCTCTTTGCATCAGGTGGCTGAAGTACTGAAGTTTCAGCTTCAATGCCAGTCGTCCCAACGAATATTCAGGACTGATTTCCTTTAGGATGGACTGGTTGGATCTCTTTGCAGTCCAAGGGACTCTCAAACACAGTTCCTTTAAAATGGGGACAAGGTTCACATTTGTAAGTTCGAGTGTCTCCTAAGATCCTCACAGTTTATCACAGGATATACAGTTTTACCATTTGGGGAGGGGAACCTACTTGGAGGAAAAGATGAAAGATGTACAATGGAGAGAGAAAATGAAGTTAAATAACCCCCTTTTAGAACATGTGGTCCTTGTGACTGGGCTTGAGACATCACCTCACCGACTAACACATAGGTGTGTGTCATAAAGTCAGTTTCTAAAATTCTGAACCAGATAGATCTCTTTCCACATGTGGAACTCTGTGGATCTCAGGGTTCAGAGTTGTCTGTAAAGATGTTGGGGAGATATTCCCCAGAACAATAACAAAATCAAATTCTGTCTTATTTAGTCATTGCTTAAAGGCAACGTTTCTGAAAAGAACTCTCAGGAACTAGAGGCGATGTACTAGGATTCTTCAACATCCTGATACGATTGTGCTGCTCCACTTTGGGTGGAGGTAGCTATCTGCCTCTTCTCCATCACTTGGGAGGTGAGGCCAGCCACAAAGCAATGACGGAAAAGGGCCCGTGCAGGCACAGTGGGGGAACCTGTGCTCGGGATCACGGAGAGACACGCTTCCAGGGCACGCGTGTGCTAAACTGCCAGGAGGCTGGCTTCTCCTGGCAGTGTGCCTCTCCTTTGTACACCACGTCTGAGAAGGAGAAAGACACACACAGACAAGCGTGTAGGAGCTGGGTGGGCACAGCTCTGCCTTCTCCTTGCATCTATTTTAGTTTGACTCTGCTTTGAAAAGAAGGGAAGTCTAATCAATCTTGGTCAACTGAAGGGGCTTTATGTCATGAGTGACATCTCATTCATGGACATTTAAAAAAGATATCACGATAGCCTTGGTCCTCGCGGATGCTAAAGGTGGAGAAAGGTCCTAACTTGAAGGCGGTTCTAGGAATTCCAGCATGTGTGTTTTGGGATCGTCTTCCGAGGCTCTCTCCAAAGCACGCGAGCCCCATTCTTTGTCTGCCTCTTTATGGCCTTCTGCCAATGGCATTTCTATGCTCTTAATTTTTATCTCTTTAACACTTCAGTGACACAGGGTCCATAGCAGCTATGATGTTTTCTTGTGGTGCATCTCAGTGCTATATTTAGGGGAGAAGCAATGTAGATCTTAAGCACTCTTGCAAAAAGTATGAAAAGAATTTATATAATAAAGTTTCCAAACTGTGCTGTGCAGCAGATTATCATTCCCACCCCCTGCGGGTTTATGCAGATACAACTTGCATATAATGTGTATGTTTAAGGCATATGTAGTAATGATCTGACACGTGTGCATATTACAAAATGTTTTCCAAAATAAGACGCGTTAACCCATCCTTCACCTCATACGATTAGTCTTGTTCTTACGGTGATAACATTAAAGATCTTCTCTCACAGCACCTTTCAAGAGTGCGACGCAGGTTTTTGTCGACAGTCGCCATGTTGCACCTCAGGTCCTGGGAACTTTCTCATCTTTTATGGGTAAGTTATAGACAAATGAATTACAATGGAAAATCTGACCCTTTGACCAATCTCTTTTCATTTCCCTTACTCAGCCCCCGACAGCCACCATTCCAACCTGAGGTCAGTGTTTCAGATTCCATGTATAATTGAGAGCAAACAGTCTTTGTCGTTCTCCGTCTGACTTGGTTTATTTGGCAAAATGCCCTCAAGGTCACTCAGCTTGTTGGAATGACAGGGTTCCCTCCTTTACACGGCCAAGCAGGGCCCCGCTCTGTTCCGTTCCACTTGTCACATCTTGTTTTCTTCTTCTTCTTTCATTTATAGCAGTCACCCTGCTCTCAGATGCGTCCCCAGGACTGTTTACTTTATAAATGTTAGTGATTCTGTGCCTTTTGGCCGCCTTCATGCATGTGCCTGCCTGAAACATCACGCCCTGTGCCCGGCAGCCACTGGGCTGCCGCATCTATGCATTCTTTCTGGGGTTTGCTTTAGTTTAGATTCCACATATCAGCGAGATCCTGCGGTGCGTGTCTCTCCCTGTCTGCCCTACTTCACTTACCATAATGCGCTCCAGCTGCATCCGTGTGCTCTTACGCGGCAGGACGCCTTTTTAGAGCAGCTGATACTGTTCTATTATTTGCCTATCACGCATCTTCACCCGCTCTTCTGCTGATAGACATGTTTCCATATCTTCACTATTGTAAATAATGTTGGGAAGATGCAGGCATATCTCGGAGTTCGTGATGTTGTTTTCGTTGGACATATACCTGGAAGTAGGCTTGCTCAGCCCTATGGTAGTTCTATAGATCATTCCTTGAGGAGTCTCACACTCTTTTCCACAGGGCCGGGCCAATTTGCTTTCCCATCAACAGTGTACAAGTGTCCCCTTTTCCCCATACCTTTGCCAGCACTCATTATTTCTTGTCTTTGATCATCGCCGTTGCAGCGGGCACGCGGTGACCGTTCACTGTGTTTCTGTTTGCGCTTTCCTGGTGGCTGGTTGTACAGAGTGCCTTTTCGTATACCCGCTGTGCATTTGCGGTACTTCTTTAGAGAAATGTCTGTTCGATGCCTTTCCTCATTTTTAAAATGGGTTGTTTGTTTTGGCAGGAGGTCGTCTGAGCTCCTTCTATGTCTAGAGGTTAATGCTTTGTCAGATGCATGGTTTATTTTCTCCCATTACTTAGGTTACTTTTTATTTTGCTGATAGTTTCTTTTGTTATACAGGAGCACACAAAAACAACAACAACAACAACAACAACAAAAACCCGAAAGTAAAAAGTTTATTGTTTAGAAACACAATCTTCCAAAACAAAGTTGACCCTTGAACAATATGGATTTTAGCTGCACAGGTGCGCTTATTCAGGGATTTTTTTTTCAGCAGTGAATGCTACAGTACAAAGTGATTCGAAGTTGGTTGAATCTGTGGATGTAAAGCCACGTGTATGGAGAAGCTGAGTATGTGGAGGGCCAGCTATAAGTTATACACAGACTTTTGACTGCAAGGAGGGTCAGCATCCCTAGCTCCTGCATTGTTCAGAGGCCAACTGTAATCATCTTTGAGCTGCGAGTATATTTTTGTGCAAAAATTAAGTGTTGTAAAACTCTTTTCGATGTTAACGTTTTAATGATGTTTTAGTGGCTAATGCTTTCATGATTAAAGTTTTAATGTTGCTTGTGAGTAAAGTACAGAAACTTCCCCCTGACTCTAGCGCTCACATCACTTCATGTCTTGTGTGCTGACTTTGAGGAAACTTTTAGAAAAATAAGAGTTTTTTTAGGTGCCAGTGTTTCTATTGATAGTGAATTGTAGTGTATTTAAAAATATGTGCACCTTCCTATTTGTTCAGTGGCTCAGCAGTAAAGAATCTGCCTGCAATACAGGAGATGTGCGTTCGATCCTTGGGTCAAGAAGATCCCCTGGAGGAGGGCATGGCAATCCACCCCAGTACTCTTGCCTGGAGAATCCCATGGACAGAGCAGCCTTACGGGCTACAGTCCAAGGGTCACAAAGCGTTGGACATGACTGAAGCCACTGAGTTCACTCTGCACATGCTTTCCTGCTCTTTATTTTCATGATGTTTAGATGGAAACACCAATGCAGGAGCACCAGGATCAATTTCAGTGTTGCCATGGAAACATTCCACTCACTCAAAATTTCTCTGCAGAAAGAATTTGTCTTCTAATAGAAGTTTTGTTTAACCAGTCACCATGTCCTTATTTCCTTTGTAGATTACAGTGATGAGGAGGAATGCTCATAAAAAAGGACAAATTTTGTTCAATTATAAATTCTAGTGCAGTATATAATTCTGTGTCCATCCCAAGACATTGTGATTCAGATTTCAGATTATTTATAATACTGAAATAATTGTATTATGTTAACAAAAACCAGGTTTGGCTGAATAAAAATTTATGTGATGGTAATAACTGTAACAGCCAGCCAAGAAGTCTCAGTGGGTTTTTGCAGTAATACACGGAGAAGAGAATAAGGCCGTATTTGTGACTTCGGATTATTAAAGATGTGCTTGTCGAGTGCTCCCAGGACCTTCGAAGGAGAGAAGACCTGGCCGAACAGCGAGTGGGTTTCCATTAGAAAAGCGCCACTGGGGTGTCTGCCGAAGTGTTCACAGCAGTCAGAGGTTACTGTGGAGGCAGCGGCTGGAGCAGGGGAATGGCATGGAGACTTCCGGCATCACCAGCCCATCCTGTCCAACACTCAGACTGTTTCTCCTCTCCCCGCTCCGCCCAGCCACTTGGCAGCGACAAGTCTTCTTGCAAGCATTGTCGAGCAACCAGTTCAACAGGCCTTTACAATTTCACAGAAAGCCCACATCAGGGGCACACTCTCCCTCCTCCTGCCAGTCCAGGCAGTGATCAAATCAACACTTGCAATGGTTCCCAAGTTTTGCACGCATCAGTGCCACTTGGCCTGTTAAAACACAGACTGCTGGACTACAGCCCAAGGGTTTCTGCCTCTATAGGTGGGACCCAAGAGTTTGAATCTGTAACAAGTTATTAAGTAATATATTGCTCCAGGTGGAGAACCAATGAAATACTTCATTCCTTTGACATCATCCCACTTGTAGTAAGCGTACATTACTCTTTCAAGAAGATCAGCAGTGAGAAAAATGAAACTGAGGGAAAAATAAGCTGTTTTATGTCCAAGGTGGCTCAGAGGTTAAAGCGTCTGCCTGGAATGCAGGATACCTGGGTTCGATCCCTGGGTCAGGAAGATCCCCTGGAGAAGGAAATGGCAACCCACTCCAGTACTCTTGCTTGGAGAATCCCATGGAGGGAGGAGCCTGGTAGAACCAGCCCATCCTGTCCAACACTCAGACTGTTTCTCCTCTCCCCGCTCCGCCCAGCCACTTGGCAGCGACAAGTCTTCTTGCAAGCATTGTCGAGCAACCAGTTCAACAGGCCTTTACAATTTCACAGAAAGCCCACATCAGGGGCACACTCTCCCTCCTCCTGCCAGTCCAGGCAGTGATCAAATCAACACTTGCAATGGTTCCCAAGTTTTGCACGCATCAGTGCCACTTGGCCTGTTAAAACACAGACTGCTGGACTACAGCCCAAGGGTTTCTGCCTCTATAGGTGGGACCCAAGAGTTTGAATCTGTAACAAGTTATTAAGTAATATATTGCTCCAGGTGGAGAACCAATGAAATACTTCATTCCTTTGACATCATCCCACTTGTAGTAAGCGTACATTACTCTTTCAAGAAGATCAGCAGTGAGAAAAATGAAACTGAGGGAAAAATAAGCTGTTTTATGTCCAAGGTGGCTCAGAGGTTAAAGCGTCTGCCTGGAATGCAGGATACCTGGGTTCGATCCCTGGGTCAGGAAGATCCCCTGGAGAAGGAAATGGCAACCCACTCCAGTACTCTTGCTTGGAGAATCCCATGGAGGGAGGAGCCTGGTAGGTTACAGTCTATAGGGTCGCAAAGAGTCGGACACAGCTGAGCGACTTCACTTCACTTCACGTCCAGGAACAAAGTGGAGTATAAGCAGATCAGCACAGTGGGAAGTAAACCTCAAGTGTGTTCGTTGCTCAGCTGTGGTCTGACTCTGCGACCCTGTGGACTGCAGCCCGCCAGGCTCCTCTGCCTGTGGAATTCTCCAGGCAAGGATACTAGAGTGGGTAGCCAATCCCTTCTCCAGGGTTTCCTCTTGACCTAGGGATCAAACCTGGGTCTTCTGCATTGCAGGCAGATTCTTTACCATCTAAGCCCCCAGAGAAGCCTTAAAGCCTTAAACTAGGGGCTTATTAAACCTGAGCTCTTTGTAGGAAGTGAGGACAGAAAGAATGAAGAGGCAAAGGAAAGAAAAATGAACTTTACTTTTTTATTTATATTCATCTACCTTGTGTGTCAACTGACTCTGAGATCCAAGAGCAAAACCAGTTAGTGGTAATTGTGATGGAACATTTTCAAGGAAGGGCTTCCCAAGTGGCGCTAGTGGGGAAGAATCCGCCTGCCAACGCAGGAGACGCAAGTTTGATCCCTGGGCAGGGAAGATATCCTGATGTAGGAAATGGCTACCCGCTCCTCTGTGATTGCCTGGGAACCCCATGGACAGAGGAGCCTGGCGGGTTGCAGTCCGTGAGGCTGCAGAGTTGGACATGACTAAGCGCAAGCATGCATTTTCAGGGAATTCTCCTGGACTCCACGGGACTCTTGTCGTCCTTGAACACCATGAGTAAGGCACCACCAAAGGGAATTTCTCCATATATTTGAACTTAAGACAGAAAGTAATACATTTATTTCCTAGCTTGCCAGTCACTCTAGTGGTGATAAATTAGGAGAGAGTTAATTTGTTAGGGAGAACTTTTTTTCATTGTTTAGTTCAACTTGGAAACGTTTTCTGTGAAACTTATACCCCTATGGGAATCATGAAATACTTAATTCCTGCTGACGTTCTAATTAATTAATACAGGAAACTGGTTAGCAGGCATCCCCTCCCCCCACACAACCAAAACTCAGTAAGCCTGCTCTTTGAACTCAGAGCGGAGCTAGGCTAAGCACTTACAACGTAGGAGGCATTAGTGTCACTTAGTGACACTGAGCCTGAGCCCTTTGGCTGGGGGAGAAGGGAAATGAATCAGGATCGGAGGCGTTCAGAAACTGGCAGGGCAGGACTGGATGTAGGTGACAGGCAGAAATAAAGAGTAGATAAGCAATTCTAGGAATCATCCCAGGTCAGTTGGAGAAAACGTGTTCCGCCCTATCTCTAGAGAGGCAGCTGTGCGCTCTGAAGCAGAATGGAGGGAGCAGCTGTCAGACGGCTCGGCGGGGTGAACAGCAGCGGGAGGACTGGAGGGACCAGAGTGGAGCATCGTCCAGTCAGTGGTGAGTCCGCCCTGCCTTCATCCTCGGGTCCTCCTGCTGCTTACTCTGCAACACAGGTGAAATCAGCAAAAGTGAGCAGCAGAGAACAGAAACTAAGGCCCATGTTCCTGGGTGTGGAACCGAAGAGGCAGTTCAAGGAAATGAAACGTACCGAAGTGCTTATGGTGAGCGGGAAACTCAGGAAAGAAATCCTGTTAAACTGATAAATAATTCTGAGAATTACTCCCAAACTGTGTATGACTAGATAGGAATGATCCTAATCAGTATAACAAAGATTTTGAAAACTGAATTTCCAGAAGAATCTGTGGCAAGAACCCAGACCACCATTGGATACACATGTGGGACAGGTCTGAAGAGCTCTGCAAGGCTTTTAAAACTGAGCTGACATTGAAACCACAGCCTGTAGGAGATGGGAGGGAGCTGATGGCCTGAGTTTAATCTGGTCAACTTTTTGGCAAAATAAACATATCAACATTTTTCAAAGGATTAAAAAAAAAACCCTAAAGAGCCTGAAAACATGACATCCAGTTCAAAATTACTTAGCAGATGAAGAAACTGGAAAACAGTTCTTATGAGAAACAACAATCAACACACATCAATACTGACAGGACATAGATGTTAGAATTATCTGACAAAGATTTTAAATTGGTTATTTAAAATATTCTATTAAGCAATTGCAAACACTTTTAAAATCAATAGATAAGTAGAAGGACTCAGAAATGATGTGTAAAGAAGAATCAAATGGAAATGTTAGAACCGAAAAATATAATAACTGAAATAGAAAACTCATTGAATGAGCTTAAAAACATAATGGAGACAGGTAAAACTGAAAATTTATCAATAGAAATGATCTAACCTGGAAAATAAGGAGAAAAAAATATTTAAAGCAAATTAACAGAGCCTCAGCAACCTGTAGGGAAACAACAAAAGGTGAAACGTTCTTGTCACCAGAGTCCGAGGGCAGCAGAGAGCTCAGTGCTGAGGAGTATTTCACACACTTATTTACTGTATTTGGCTGCGGGGTCTCAGGGGCGGCGTGTGGGATCTGGTTCTCCGGCCAGGACTGAACCGGGGCCCCCGCGTTGGGAACGTGGAGTCTTGGCCCCTGGCACCACCAGGAAGGCCCTAGATGTATTTTATTTATTTATCTTATTTGGCTGCACTGGGTCTTAGGCGCAGCATGAGTGCTGAAAAAATATCCTCCAAGACAGAATGTCTGAAAGCCTCCTAAGTTTGGCCAAACCACCTAGACCTACAGATTCACGAAGCTGAACATCTGAAACAGAATAAGCCCAAAGAAATTCCATGCTCAGATCAATCATAATAGACTATTGAAATGAAAGGCAAACAGAAACCTTGAAATCACAGGGAAAATGGCACAGTGTGTGTAGGGGAAGAGCGATTTGAATGACTTAATTTTTAACCAGAAACTACAGAAAGCAGTGGCGTGACCTTTGCAACTGCTGCAAGAAAAGAGCTGTTAGCTCGAAAATTTACGTTTAGTAAGAAGGGCCTTGGGAGTGAAGGTGGAACGAAGGTGCTCTCAGATGAGGGGAAACTAAAGAGAGCGTGCTGCCAGCAGGTCTGTGATAAAGGGATTGTTCAAGGAAGTTTAACAATTCAGATAGAAGGGGGTGACACCAGAAAGAAAAGATAGCACATCAGGGATAATAGGCGAGAGAAACGGTGAATAATAGGTTATTCTATCCTTGAATTCTTTAAAATGTGTTTGATGACTGAAAGCAAAATATAAAACACCATCTGCAAGTTTAAAAAAATTTAAAAAGACAACCGTAACATACAGGGGGTAAAAGCTGTAAGACAAAATATCAGTTGTAAGATAGTTGTAAGACAAAATGTCCCTTAAGAGGTAAAGTATTAACTCGATTAAGCTGTGAAAAGTGATATATGTCGACTGTAATTTTTAAAGTATTCACCAAAAACAGTCTATACAAAGAGATACACTAGAGCACACTTTGTCAAGTAAAGTAGATTAATAAGAATAGACCAGTAATGCAAATGAAGGCAAAAATTGGGGAAACAAAGAAAGGGAAAACAGGAAAACCACACAAATCATATAATAATATGAATAACATGAATAATAAAATGGTAGACCAAAATCCAAGCGGATCAATAATTACATTAAATTGAAATGACCTACACTCACCAATGAAAAGACAGATTGTCACAACAAATGCTGTAAGATTCTACCTACATGAGGAATCTAGAGGAGTCACTCTCTTAGGAAAAGAAAGTAAAGTAGTGGGAGCCAGGTCGAGAAGAGTTGGACACGACTGAGCGACTTCACTTCCACTTTTCACTTTCATGCACTGGAGAAGGAAACGGCAACCCACTCCAATGTCCTTGCCTGGAGAATCCCAGGGACGGGGAGCCTGGTGGGCTGCCTTCTATGGGGTCGCACAGAGTTGGACACGACTGAAGCGACTTAGCAGCATCAGCAGGAGCTGTAAAGAAGAGAGTTTTTTAATGGATATAGACTTTGAGTTTCATAAGAATAAAAATTCTAGAGATCTGTGACATAATAATGTACATAGAGTTAACACTTTTGTTCACTTAAAATGGTTAAGATGGTAAATTGTATGTTTTTTTTTTACCACAATAAAAGGTCGAAAGTATCAGATTACTTTAAAAAATACAAATAAACGAATAAAACGTGACCAAACTATATGTGATTACAAGATGCTAATTTTGCATATGCTGCTGCTGCTGTTATAAGGAAAAGGACAGAAAATAATACAGTATGTGGGCATTCATCAAGATGATGCTGGAGTGGCTATATTAGTATCAGAAAAAGGGATACTAGGAAAACAAAAAATTACCAAGAATAAAGAGGAACATCATATACTGACAAACGTCAATTCACCGAGATGCAAAATTCCTCAGAGCTCAGTGCTGAGGAGTATTTCACACACTTATTTACTGTATTTGGCTGCGGGGTCTCAGGGGCGGCGTGTGGGATCTGGTTCTCCGGCCAGGACTGAACCGGGGCCCCCGCGTTGGGAACGTGGAGTCTTGGCCCCTGGCACCACCAGGAAGGCCCTAGATGTATTTTATTTATTTATCTTATTTGGCTGCACTGGGTCTTAGGCGCAGCATGGGTGCTGAAAAAATATCCTCCAAGACAGAATGTCTGAAAGCCTCCTAAGTTTGGCCAAACCACCTAGACCTACAGATTCACGAAGCTGAACATCTGAAACAGAATAAGCCCAAAGAAATTCCATGCTCAGATCAATCATAATAGACTATTGAAATGAAAGGCAAACAGAAACCTTGAAATCACAGGGAAAATGGCACAGTGTGTGTAGGGGAAGAGCGATTTGAATGACTTAATTTTTAACCAGAAACTACAGAAAGCAGTGGCGTGACCTTTGCAACTGCTGCAAGAAAAGAGCTGTTAGCTCGAAAATTTACGTTTAGTAAGAAGGGCCTTGGGAGTGAAGGTGGAACGAAGGTGCTCTCAGATGAGGGGAAACTAAAGAGAGCGTGCTGCCAGCAGGTCTGTGATAAAGGGATTGTTCAAGGAAGTTTAACAATTCAGATAGAAGGGGGTGACACCAGAAAGAAAAGATAGCACATCAGGGATAATAGGCGAGAGAAACGGTGAATAATAGGTTATTCTATCCTTGAATTCTTTAAAATGTGTTTGATGACTGAAAGCAAAATATAAAACACCATCTGCAAGTTTAAAAAAATTTAAAAAGACAACCGTAACATACAGGGGGTAAAAGCTGTAAGACAAAATATCAGTTGTAAGATAGTTGTAAGACAAAATGTCCCTTAAGAGGTAAAGTATTAACTCGATTAAGCTGTGAAAAGTGATATATGTCGACTGTAATTTTTAAAGTATTCACCAAAAACAGTCTATACAAAGAGATACACTAGAGCACACTTTGTCAAGTAAAGTAGATTAATAAGAATAGACCAGTAATGCAAATGAAGGCAAAAATTGGGGAAACAAAGAAAGGGAAAACAGGAAAACCACACAAATCATATAATAATATGAATAACATGAATAATAAAATGGTAGACCAAAATCCAAGCGGATCAATAATTACATTAAATTGAAATGACCTACACTCACCAATGAAAAGACAGATTGTCACAACAAATGCTGTAAGATTCTACCTACATGAGGAATCTAGAGGAGTCACTCTCTTAGGAAAAGAAAGTAAAGTAGTGGGAGCCAGGTCGAGAAGAGTTGGACACGACTGAGCGACTTCACTTCCACTTTTCACTTTCATGCACTGGAGAAGGAAACGGCAACCCACTCCAATGTCCTTGCCTGGAGAATCCCAGGGACGGGGAGCCTGGTGGGCTGCCTTCTATGGGGTCGCACAGAGTTGGACACGACTGAAGCGACTTAGCAGCATCAGCAGGAGCTGTAAAGAAGAGAGTTTTTTAATGGATATAGACTTTGAGTTTCATAAGAATAAAAATTCTAGAGATCTGTGACATAATAATGTACATAGAGTTAACACTTTTGTTCACTTAAAATGGTTAAGATGGTAAATTGTATGTTTTTTTTTACCACAATAAAAGGTCGAAAGTATCAGATTACTTTTAAAAATACAAATAAACGAATAAAACGTGACCAAACTGTATGTGATTACAAGATGCTAATTTTGCATATGCTGCTGCTGCTGTTATAAGGAAAAGGACAGAAAATAATACAGTATGTGGGCATTCATCAAGATGATGCTGGAGTGGCTATATTAGTATCAGAAAAAGGGATACTAGGAAAACAAAAAATTACCAAGAATAAAGAGGAACATCATATACTGACAAACGTCAATTCACCGAGATGCAAAATTCCTCAATGTATGTATCAAAGAACCTCAAATGCATAGAACAAATGGGGCAGAATTAATGAGAAATAAAGCCACAAATACAATTGGATACCGCAAGACTCCTCTATAATGAATTCAGCTAGGAAAAAGAAAGTCAGGAAGTATGTGGAATAACTGCACACCACCATTAACTAAATAGTTACAACTGACAACTACAGAATGCTTTTACTGGCTAAAGAGCAGGATATACATTATAAAATACTGTATCCAAAATACACAAAGAACTTTAAAAACTCAACAATAATAATCTGATTAAAACTGGACAACAGATCTGAACAGATATCTCACTGAAGATTTTCAGAAAGCAAAAAAGCATGTGGAAAGATATTCAACATCATCATCGTTAGGGGGCTGAATCCATTGCTGGTGAGGATGCAGAGTAACAGGAATTCTCATTCAGTGTTGCTGGGGATGGAAAAGGGTACAGCCACTTTGGAAGACAATTTGGGAATATTTTACAGTTTGCAATACTATCATAAAACTCAGCAATTGCATTCCTGAGTATTTAATGATTTGAAAGCTATATCCACACAACAT
Organism: Madoqua kirkii; assembly: GCA_006408675.1. Taxonomy (NCBI): domain Eukaryota; kingdom Metazoa; phylum Chordata; class Mammalia; order Artiodactyla; family Bovidae; genus Madoqua; species Madoqua kirkii. The sequence goes on along the minus strand of SJYC01048831.1, from coordinate 41,832 downwards.
CCAGCACATAAATGTTTATAGTAGCTTTATTCAATATTGGCAAAAACTTGAAGCAACCAACACGTCCTTGAGTGTGTCAATGTGCAAACAAACTGTGGCATATCCATACAGTGGAACACTACTCACTAATAAAAAAAACCAATGAGCCATCAAGCTACAAAAATACATGGATAAATCTTAAAGACATATTATTGAGTTAAACCCATCTGAAAAGGCTACATATTGTGTGATTCTTATTACATGACACTCTGAATAAGACAAAACTATAAATATTATAAACAAATCAGGGGTTGCAAGGGGTTCAGGGGAAAAGTGGGAGGGATCAGTTTACCAGGTGAAGCTCAGAGGATTTCTTAGCATGGTAAAACTATTTTATATGATGCTATAAATGCAGCTACATAACACATATATGTCAAAACTCATAGCACTTTACACTACAAAGAATAAATCTTGGTGTATGCAAGTTAAAAATCATTAGGAGGTCAGAGTATCGCAGAACGGAATGTAGAATGTGACTAAAGAGTCTACCTGTATACAGATGTATATAAAAACTTCACAGAGGGGAGAAGCTGCTGACCTGAGAAACTGTGATGCGAGATAATCTGTGAGACTAACGGCTAAAGAAACCACGTAGCACCATACTCTAGATGATGAAGTTGTCTGCCTCGGGGGTACGGGTCAACAACTCTGAAAGCAATACATGTATCCAATGGAACTGAACAATTGCGTAAATGATTGGCAGATGGCGGGAGCCAGGTTATCTATTGTTGGAGGTGGAGATACAGATAAGAAAGCGAGGTGATCCATGTAGTTATGGATGAGATTCATATGGAAGAGATCCATATGAACTGATGTTTAGCTTAATGAAGGTATATATGGTTACATATAGAAATGTTTGTTTGTTTGTTTGGGGGTTTTAAACATGTCTCCTTAATCTGTCCGCTGAGAAGGCTTAGAAGCAGTGACCCCCCAGTAGCAATGAACAGAGCTGGCATTCCCAGATCATGGTCCCCGCTACCATTTCAACAGAGCCGCCAGGGCTCCTTGGAGAAATGGCTGGTTCTAAGACTGGTACAGGAAATACACAAGATAAGCACAGAACATCTTGTAGTGTAAGAAAAAAAGACGCGCTTAAAAAACAATCCCCAAATGATAGGGATATGGCAAAGGGAGACAGGGCCACCTGACAAAGCTCTCAGGGAGCAATGCTGGAACAGTCTGAGCAATGGACGTAGTGAAGCAGTGTTGGGTGGCAAGCCGTGCTTGAGACAGAAGCCGTGTTTGAGAAATAGCCACTGCAGCTGAGTGTAAACTCAGAGCTGGGATGAGAATCTCTGACGGCGAGGAGCCCAAGACAGAATGGTGAGGGGTGCAGCTCAGAAGAGGCAATGTTCATTTGAAATACACTGGTAATCAAAAAATGCCAAGCAAATAATAGATAATATTGAAATGGTATCTTATCTCATACTGGCCAACACTTAAAAGAACAGTAACAGTAAGTGTAAGCAAAGGATACGGGAAAAGGGCCCATTCCTCTGCTGTGGGTGTGTGAACTGCTACAGCCTTCGTGGATTTCTTGAACTAGAACTTGGCAGCACCTTTGGAACGTGATCCAGCAGTCACACCGGGAGAGTCGTCCTATAAAACTTAAGGCCCGGTATGTAAGAATCTGTGGGCAAAGATCCATATCCCAGACACAGCCTCCACACTAGTAAATTGCTGACGATGATGTGTACTTGAGACCATTGCAAGGATGAAGGCTAATATATAGGAAATACATTTTGCAAATTAGTTATCAACATTGAAACACACAGCAACGTGGAGACGCCGTGAGACTTCCACAGGCAGAGCACCCTCTGCACTCTGTTTCCCACAGCCCAGCACCCAGCGAAGCAGCGGCAGGAGCGGCAGGCACAACCGCGGCGGCGTGGAGAGGAGCCTGCCCCCAGCCCCAGACAGATGCCCCGGAGGCCTGCCCCCGAGCTCGGGCTCTGTTTACTGGTGTTTCTCTTGAGTATTAATTACTCCCAGAAAGTGTGGGTTGAGGCCAGAAAGAAGTCTCTGGGTCTTGGAGATAGAGGCTGAGTCCTGGCCAGGCGTCCAGGGATCTGGGGTCCGGCCACTGTCTGCTGCCTCTGTAGGGATCTGGGGTCCCGCCACTGTCTGCTGCCTCTGCGGGCTTTGTTATCTCGCAGAAGCAGGGCTCCCAGCGGGCGCTTCCAGGCAGCGCAGAGGTCTGGGACAAGTTTTCAGGGACCGTTTCTGGCCAGAGATGACTCTAGGAACCTTTGTTAAACTTCTTCCAGTCGATCAGAGACATATGAGCTCCAGGGGAATTATGATAGTTAAGAGAAAAGTCTACAGGCTGGAGTGAGTGCACACCAGGAGAAATGGAGGCCCCAAAGGACGCTTTGCTTGGGAATCATTTACCTTTGTGCTAATGATGCCTCAAGTTAGTGAGCAGGCTTTTGCAAAAGCTTGATCTGCAGGGGTTAGAATGCTCGCTGCTGACTAAATGGAGATGTGTAGTGTTAATAAGGGGCTTCCTCCTTGACCTTCCCCTAAACCGTATTCCTCTTAGCCCAACTCCCACGTCTCTCTACCACCTCTCTGGGAATTAGAATGCCATGGCCCTTTAAAAACGGTAAATGTTATGAAGCTAGTGTGACGAGGTGAGGTCAACAGAACTCAGCCGGAATCAGTTTCTGAGACCCTGTGTCTGTACAGAGAGTCAGAAAGCTGCAGGGCGTGAGGCAGGGCAGCGGAGAACAGCTCTCTAACTGCTTGTCCCGTGTGTCACCGGCGGCCTTGCCTCTGAAGCCTCTCCTTTGTGAAGTGGCGTGAAACCACAGAGGGGCCCAGCATGCATTTGTCCCCTTTGGAAATGAAAGCTGTGCTTTTGAAAGCTGGCGTGACGGGTGTAGGCTTCCCAGGTGTGCTAACGGTAAAGAACTTGGCTGCCACTGCAGATGTTAAGAGAGGCAGATTCGATCTCTGGCCAGGAAGATCCCTTGGAGCAGGGCATGGAAGCCCACTCCAGTATTCTTGGTGGAGAGTTCTATGGACAGAGGACCCTGGCAGGCCACAGCGAACGGGGTTGCCAAGAGCTGGACGTATGGAGCAGCTGAGCACGCGCAGACACACTATCGGCTGGCTCTGCCTTCCAGGAGCTATGTATGGACGGGCGGGTTCGGTCATGAAGGCTGAGCACCGAAGAGTTGATGCTTTTGAACTGTGGTGTTGGAGAAGACTCTTGAGAGTCCCTTGGACTGCAAGGAGATCCAACCAGTTCATCTAAAGGAGATCAGTCCTGAATACTCATTGGAAGGACTCATGCTGAACCTGAAGATCCAGTGCTTTGGCCACCTGATGTGAAGAATTGACTCATTGGAAAAGACCCTGATGCTGGGAAAGACTGAAGGCAGGAGGAGAAGGGGACAACAGAAGATGAGATGGCTGGATGGCATCACCAACTCAATGGACATGAGTTTGAGCAAGCTCCAGGAGTTGGTGATGGACAGGGAAGCCTGGCATGCTGCAGTCCATGGGGTCACAAAGAGTCGGCCACAACTGAGTGACTGAACTGATGGTTTCCAAATAAAATTATTATAATTTAATAGAAAGAAAAGTAGCTTTCAAACAAACCATATTTAATAAATTAATATGTAGCAAATATGGCTTCACAAGTAAGTGTTAGTGTTTGAAGTATTTATACAAATAGGTACTCATTTCACAATGTTAATATTAAATCAATTTTATTTGAATTAAAGAGTTGAACATGGAAAATGAAACCATGGAAAGGCATGATGTCTGTTTAACTAATCTCTTAATGGCAAATGGACTTTCCTGGTAGCTCAGATGGTAAGGAATCTGCCTGCAATTGGGAGACCTGGGTTCAATCCCTGGGTTGGGAAGATTCCCTGGGAAAAGGAATGGCTACCCACTCCAGTACTCTGCCTGGAGAATTCCATAGACAGAGGAACCTGTCGCAAAGAGTCAGACACAGCTGAGTGACTTTCACTTCACTTCACTTAGTGGCAAATAACTTAAGCACAAAACTGAAGAAGGAGAAGGAGAATTAGTGAGACAGTAGATTTAACTATGTAAAAATTTAAACCTCTGCATATTGAAAACTATTGGGACTATATGAGAGAAAGAGTTAATATTGTCAATATGTAAGAAGGGTCATCCAAGTCAGCAGGTAAAATATAAGCCCTCTAAAAGGTGGTTGATGCACGTCTGGCCTCTGCCGTCGCATAGCCATATCTGGATCTTGCTCTTTTAGATGATGTACAATGAGATGAATTTTCCCTTGTGTATTATCACTTGAATTTCTTTTGTTATTATCTGCTCCTGTCCTTTGACCACATTTCTTTTACAGAAATAGGGGAACCGCCCCTGGAGAAATGAGGATCCCGGGCAGCTCGCTTCCAAGCGGAAAGGGAAGAAAAGGACGGGTCGCGCCTGCTCAGTGTTTCCTTCAAAATCCACCAGTAACACAGGCCATTCCCGCCCCACACCTTTGTGGAGAAGAGTGAATGAGACGGAAGAAAGCAAACGCGTTACAGTTGCAGGAGCTTTGCAGGGATAGGAGCATCAGGAACTGAGGGGAAATGCCTCCTTTCAACAAGCAAAGTCTGTTTTTTTCGATTAATTACTAGTGTTAAGTTTCTATTGCTGAGTAACGAATTATCACAAAATTAAAAGCTTAAAGCAACACACAGTAGTTATCTTAAAGTTGTTTTGTGTGTGTGTGTGGGGGGGGGGGGGGGAGAGGAGCCAGAGATCAAATTGCCAACATCTGCTGGATCATGGAAAAAGTAAGAGAGTTCCAGAAAAACATCTATTTCTGCTTTATTGACTATGCCAAAGCCTTTGACTGTGTGGATCACAATAAACTGTGGGAAATTCTGAAACAGATGGGAATACCAGACCACCTGACTTGCCTCTTGAGAAATCTGTATGCAGGTCAGGAAGCAACAGTTAAAACTGGACATGGAACAACAGACTGGTTCCAAAGAGGAAAAGGAGTACATCAAGGCTGTATACTGTCATCCTGCTTATTTAACTTCTATGCAGAGTACATCATGAGAAATGCTGGGCTGGAAGAAACACAAGCTGGAATCAAGATTGCCAGGAGAAATATCAATAACCTCAGACAGGCAGATGACACCACCCTTACAGCAGAAAGTGAAGAGGAACTAAAAAGCCTCTTGATGAAAGTGAAAGAGGAGAGCGGAAAAATTGGCTTCAAGCTCAGCATTCAGAAAACGAAGATCATGGCATCCGGTCCCATCACTTCTTGGGAAATAGATGGGGAAACAGTGTCAGAATTTATTTTTTGAGGGCTCCAAAATCACTGTAGATGGTGACTCCAGCCATGAAATTAAAAGACACTTACTCCTTGGAAGGAAAGTTATGACCAACCTAGACAGCATATTCAGAAACAGAGATATTACTTTGCCAACAAAGGTCCGTGTAGTCAAGGCTATGGTTTTTCCTGTGGTCATGTATGTATGTGAGAGTTGGACTGTGTAGAAAGCTGAGCACCAAAGAATTGATGCTTTTGAACTGTGGTGTTGGAGAAGACTCTTGAGAGTCCCTTGGACTGCAAGGAGATCCAACCAGTCCATTCTGAAGGAGATCAGTCCTGGGTGTTCATTGGAAGGACTGATGTTGAAGCTGAAACTCCAGTGCTTTGGCCACCTCATGCGAAGAGTTGACTCATTGGAAAAGACTCTGATGCTGGAAGGGATTGAGGGTGGGAGGAGAAGGGAATGTCAAAAGATGAGATGGCTGGATGGCATCACTGACTCGATGGGCATAAGTTTGCGTGAACTCTGGGAGCTGGTGATGGGCAGGGAGGCCTAGCGTGCTGCGATTCATGGGGTCGCGAAGAGTCGGGCACGACTGAGCGACTGAACTGAGCTGAACTCTGAGCTCCTAAAGGCTGCTTGCAGTTCTTTGGCCTGTGGCTCTCTCTGTGGTCCTCTCACAATGGGGCAGTTTGCTTCTTAGAAGCCAGGATGGAAAAGGAGGAAGTACTAGTAAGATAACCTTGTACAATGTAACATAATCACCAGAGTGATAACCATCATCTCTGCCATATTCTGTTGGTCACAAGCAAGTCAGGGTCATCTGCACTCAAAGTTAGATCACACAGGGCCTGAACAGTAGGAGGTGAGGGTCACGTTGGCCGTCTTAGAGAATACCCACCGCACTACTGGAAAACAGGTGCATTCTTTGGAAGACAGTCTGAGTAAACAGTTTTATCATGTAATCCAGTAATTGTACTTCTGAGTATTTACCCAAAGAAGCTGAAAATGTATGTCTACAGAAAAACACAGACATATATTTTCAACTTCGTCGGGAAGATCCCCTGGAGGAAGGCATGGCAATCCACTCCAGTATTCTTGCCTGGAGAATCCCCACGGACAGAGGAGCCTAGCAGGCTACAGACCACAGGGTCACAAAGCGTCAGACACAAGTGAAGCTACTTAGCCCACACACACAATAGAACCTACATGCAGATATTCGAAGCAGCTTTATTCATAATTGCCCAAACCTAGAAGCAGCAAAGATGTCCTTTAGTAGGTGAATGGAAAATAAACTGCATTACATCCAGGGGAATATTATTCAGCACTAAAAAGAAATGAGCTACCAAGCCATGGAGGAATTTCAAATGCATATTACTAAGTGAAAGAAGGCAATCTGAACACAGATTGGTAACAGAACAGCCTATTCACGTGCTGATATGAGCATCTCAGTACATTCCCCCTAGTTTTGCTGTGTGAACCCACAACTGTTCTATAGTCATAGTCTTAATTTTAAAAATGTAAATAGAAAAATTCAACAAAGCCAAAGTTAACTTTTTTGATAGATGAATAAAACCGACACATTTCTAGATAGAAACATTGATAGATTACTAGAAAGGAAACATAGATAGCAACACTGATAGATTTACTAGAAAGGAAAACAGATGCAAAAATAGATTGCAAAGAAAGACTGACATCAGGGACCACGGCTCACTGTCGAGCACGCGTCGCTCTTTCTCAGTCTCTAGGTTCTGTCTGCCTTTTTGCCGCCTCATGGACTGCAGCACGCCAGGCTCCCCTGTTTTTCACCATCTCCTGGAGTTTGCTCAAATTCATGTCCATTGTGTCTATGATGTCATCCAACCATCTCATCCTCTGTTGTCCCTTTCTCTCTCTGCCCTCAATCTTTCCCAGCATCTTTCCCAATGAATTGGTTCTCTGAATCAGGTGGCCAAAGTATTGGAGCTTCAGCTTCAGCATCAGTCCTCCCAATGAATATTCAGGGTTGGTTTCCTTTAGAATTGACTGGTTTGATCTCCTTGTGATACAAGGCACTCTCAAGAGTCGTCTCCAGCACCACAGTTTAAAAGCATCAGTTCTTTGGTGCTCAACCTTCTTCATGGTCCAAATCTCACATCCATACCTGACCACAGGAAAAACCATAGCTTTGACTGGACTGACTTTGTTTGCAAAGTGTGTCTCTGCTTCTTAATACGCTGCTAGGTTTGTCCTATCTTTTCTTCCAAGGAGCAAATTTCATGGCTGCAGTCACCATCTGCAGTGATTTTGGAGCCCAAGAAAATAAAGTCTCTCACTGTTTCCATTGTTTCCCCATCTATTTGCCTGAAGTGATGGGACCAGATGCCATGATCTTCATTTTATGAATGAGTGTTAAGCCAGCTTTTTCACTCTCCTCTTTCATCTTCATCAAGAGACTCTTTAGTTCCTCTTTGCTTTCTGCCATAAGGGTGGTGTCATCTGCATATGCAAGGTTATTGATATTTCTCCCTGCAATCTTGATTTCAGCTTGAGCTTCATCCAGCCTGACATTTTGCATGATGTACTCTGCATATAAGTTATATAAGCAGGGTGACAATATACAGCCTTGATGTACTCCTTTTCCTCTTTGGAACCAGTCTGTTGTTCCATGTCCAGTTCTGACTGTTGCTTCTTGACCTACATACAGATTTCTCAGGAGGCAGGTAAGGTGGTCTGGTATTCCCATCATTTTAAGAATTTTCCACAGTTTGTCGTGACCCACACAGTCAAAGGCTTTAGCACAGTCAATGAAGCAGATGTTTTTTTCTGGAACTCCCTTGTTTTTTCTATGATACAAGAGATGCTGGCAACTTGATCTCTGGTCCCTCTGCCTTTTTAAAATCCAGCTTTGCATGTGGAAGTTCTTGGTTCATGCACTGATGAAGCCCTGCTTGAAGGATTTTGAGCATTAACTTGCTAGCATGTGAAATGTGCGCTGTTGTGCGGTAGTTTGAACAATTTCTGGCATTGCCCTTTTTGGGGGATTGGAATGAAAACGGACCCTTTCCAGTCCTGTGGCCATTGCTGAGTTTTCCAAATTTGCAGGCATATTGAGGGCTGAACTTTAACAGCATAATTTCTTAGGATTTGAAATAGTTCCACTGGAATTTCATCACTTCCACTAGCTTTGTTTGTAGTAATGCTTCCAAAGGCCAACTTGACTTCCCTGGATTTTTCTTTAGTTGGCTAAAATCAGTTTCAGCAACTTAGAAACATCAAATCATAAATGAAACAACTGGTTTAACTGCCAAACCCATCTTTATTTGATAGATGAGCAGATTTAGGTCCAGAGAGGAATAATGAATTGCCCAAGGGCACATGGGTTTTCCACAGAAAAGGATCTAGAACTCAGAACTAATCATTCCAATGCAGAGATATTTCCCTATGTTACACTGCCTCACCGCCTCTTATATTTAATAGCCCCTTTCTCCCTGCCCTGCCCCAGATGCACACAGCCACTGAATACCCATTTTTCCCACATGTGGGCTCTGTGACATAATGCAGCCTTTTAGAAGTGGGGGAAATAAAGACCCAGGAAAAGAGCGAGCGGAGCAACCTCTGGATGAGGCGGTGAGTTTACGAAGTGCAAGGCTGCTTAGGACTTGGAGACACAGTGCCGGGGCACCGCTCCGGGACCACATGCTTATTTATTTCCCAGCTGCTCCCCATCTCCATCTTGCTATGGAGTGTAACTGGCGTCACACTTATATTTAAGCTGTAAGTATAATGCATTCACGGGGTAAAAAGTTCAAATAGTTGTACTGAATCAAAGGTTCAAACTGTGGAGAGCAAACTGTTCACCCAGCTCTAAAGCGCTCTCTGATGTCAGTCTCTGCAACCGCAGCCTTCCCTGCTAGCCTGACCTTCGAGCCTTCCTCTTAGGGGCCTTGAGCCCCTGTTCTGAGTGAGTTTCCGGAGAATCCTCAGAAACAGTTTTCCTGAGCAGAAAAGTGTTGAAAGCCGGATGGATTTTAACAAGGAACGGGCGAAGGAAAGAATGCCAGGTATGTAATGGGGGAAATACAAACAAATCAAGGAGGCTGTAGAGGAGAGCAAAGAGGGGAGCACAGAAAATAGCTATAATTTTCCAAAAAAAAAAAAAAAAAACTTTACATGATCTACTTTCCTACCAAAATAAGAAAAGGTCTTTTTTTATCCCTGTGCTTTGTATATATTTAATGTCTAAGTTACGGTGGAAATGGAAATAACATCCAGGTAATTTGCCTAAAGTATGCTCAAATTAAAAAATTAAGTTTGTATCCTTAAAGACATTTTACTAAATCCTAGCTGTCTGTAAAGAGTGGCCTGAAATTTGTTGGCATTCTGAGTATGGTATTTTCAAGGGAAAATTCAGGTTCAGTGTAGGGAGAGGCTGGTTTCCATTTTATTTCCTTTGCTGCCCTCTAGAGACTGTTCCAGGTAATGCAGACAAATGAAGGCGTCCCGCATCCCGGAAGAACGGAGACCTCAGGGAGGAGCGCATTCCGGTCCTTTGCCCACGCAGCGCCCTCGTCGGCCTGGAGCGTTTCTGATGGAGCCTGGTGTCTGGTCTGCTGAGCTGCACCAGTGGCGACACTGAGCTCCTCAAGAGCACTTGCTAAACGTGTTTCTGGGTCCTCTACGAAGGCAGGCAGACCCCTGAAAATGACAAGTGGGATTCAGCTAAAGCTCAAGCAGAGAGCCATGAGGCCATCAGGAGAAACGAGCCCACCACTGAACAGACGCAGACACGGTTACACTGAAGCGCAGTGTCTGCCAGTGAGAAGCCAGCCTCTTCTGTAAGGACTTGCTGCTGGTGTGAACTCCGGGAGCTGGTGATGGACGGAGGCCCGGCGTGCTGCGATTCACAGGGTCGCAGAGAGCCGCACGCGCCCGCGCGCCTGAACGGAGCTGATGCACAGCAGATCTTTGTTACTGTATCTTTGGGACCAGTTCCTCCAAAGCATAATTTTTAGGTCAAACAGGAAACCCATATCTAAATCTGCTAGATATCACCAAATTCCCTTCTGTAGAGTTTCCAATATTTTGTGTCCCCACCAACAAAATGTGAGTTTGTCTGGTTCTCCTTAGCCTTGCGGCAGAACAGCATTTACACTTTCGGTTAATACCAGTCTGGCAGATAGAAAATGATAGATTCTTGTACTTTTGATTTGCTTCTATTGTTTCAATCAAAGTCTAGTGAGGTAAAGAAAACTGCACCAGATATTTTAATATATAGAAAACTAAATATAAATAATATATAGAAAACTAAATATAAATAACATATAGAAAACTAAATATAAACTATATATATATAGAAAACTAAATTTAAATAATATGTAGAAAACTAAATGTAGGTAAAATGTTAAACAAAAATTGGACTAAAAAGGCAAAAAGAAAGCACGAGGAAATAGAGAATGAAAGCAAACTGAATCAGCTGGATTAAGACTCTTCATATGTGGAATACAGAGAGTGATTTGGGCCTTCAGCTGAACCTGGACTTCTCTCTGTGACTGTTGCCCCCAAAACAGCATACTGGCCTCTCTCTGAATAACCTGGTCAAGCTCTGACACTTAGCCTTTTTATCTCACTGAATTTAGAGGCGTCTCTTACATGCCAGAAGATTGCCTTGAACATAAAGATATGACTGGGAGGGTTGTCCGAGATCTGAGAAAGATCCTCATCTCAGAAGCTTTATTCAAGTCAACATGCCCATCCCCAGTCTCTGAATTTTTAGAAATCTGCCCCTGAGAGGTCTCTTGAAAAACTAGGAGGCAGAAGGGCACATTAATCGAGACACTGCAGTCTTGGCCCAGTTTCTCAAAAACTATGACGTGGAGTCATCAATAGCGAAGTGTTTTACAACAAAGATAACACGTAAGAAAAAACTTAGAACAAGGTTACTCCATGTATGCTGATGCAGAAACTCTGAATAAAACACTATCAGATGTTGTAATGCTAATAAAACAGAACTAGTAACAGAATCCTATTACTTAGTAGGTCTACTTTCTAGAACTTATTCAACACATTACCAAGTAAATGGGTCAAAGGAGAAAAATATCAGTCACTCCCGCATAAAAGAATCAGAAAAGATTTATCTTGTTATATTTAAATTTAGAAACACTGCTACGCGTCCTTGGTTTTTCTCCAAGGAATGTGCCCAAGAATTGTGTCTCTAGTTCACATCTTTTCTCATCTTTCAGTAGCAAAATTCATGTTTCAAACTGGAGTGGGTTAGTTTGCACTTATTATGAAAAATGAAGCAAAACTAATTATTTTCCCAGATAAGCCCCTGTGCTGTATCTAAAACTGACAGGAAAAAATTTCTGGGTGATGAGTTTTATTGTAGAACTCTGAGTTTAAGAAACAGCTCAATACACTTTTACCTGAAAAAAAAAAAAAATAAAAAAGCAAAGGAAACGGATAGCCCTCTCACCTCCAGGCTGGTGGAGAATGCAGACTCATCCTGTTTTGTCGGCCCCTCAGCGCCTGAGTTGCATCACGTCCCAGGGCCTCGTGTGGCACCTGGACCTCCGAGGAGCGGCCCCTAGTCTTTGCCATGGCAGTGGTTGGGGTGCTCACCGTCCAAGCTGACTCACCACTTTGACGTCAAGATGGGGGAGCAGGCCCATCCCCTGTGCAATAAAGGGTCTCGCCCTCACAGGCGGGCCCGGGTGCCTGCGCACCGTGCTGTCACGGGCCCTGACACACACACTCTGCGGGCAAGAGGGACGAACCTCCCTCTCTCCCGTGTCTGAAGAGTGTGCAGGTTTCAGGACCACATTCCTGATTCCAGGGGTGACGTCTGCAGTCCTGCAGTTCCAGGTCGCTGTCGTGACGTATGGGGTTCAGGACCACCTTCCCTGGATGCATGCATTGCCTGGAGGAACGGGCCAAGGCCAGGATGCCTCTGGTCGCTGCTGCGTCAGGCCCGGCCTGTCTCCTGCTGGCCTGGAGCCCTCTGTGTGCATGTGCACCCGGTCAGGTCCCACTTTTTGCGACCCCATGGACTGTAGCCTACCAGGCTCCTCTGTCCATGAGATTTCCCAGGCAAGAATACTCGAGTGGGGTACCATTTCTTTCTCTGGGGGAATCTTCCTGACCCAGGGATTGAACCTGTGTCTCTTGTGTCTCCGGCACTGCTGGGCAGATTCTTTGCCACTAGCGTGGCAACCCAACGCCAGTGTTCTTGCCTGGAGAGTCCCAGGGACGGGGGAGCCTGGTGGGCTGCCGTCTATGGGGTCGCACAGAGTCGGACACGACTGAAGCAACTCAGCAGCAGCAGCAGCAGCAGCAGCGAGGTCCAGAGCCCCACCAGCCGAAGGAGATCCACTATCTGCACCCCCACCCCCTCCAAAACGTGGCTCAGGGAGAGCCCGGCATCACACGGTCCTGAGCCTCAGGGACACCACGTCAACAGAGCAGCCACGTGCTGTTCTCCGGGCCGTTCCTGCTGCGTGTGCAGCGCCCACCCCGTCACGCACCCCTGCCTCTCACCGTGCCAGGTCTCCACTTCCGCCACAGCCAGCCACACAGAGCCTTGAAGATAGTGCAGCTGTGGTAACCTGCTAAGAAGCACTGAATTTTAAAATCTGGATTTCTGGCTTCTCTTGAAAATATGGCGTATCTGGCCTGACCCTCTGACGGCAACAACTGAAACCCAGTGGGTTATCTCTCTAGACAGGCAAGCGCGCTTCAGGCCACAGCTCCTCACTTCACTCACACCAGCTGCCTGCCCTCCACAAGACTTCTTTCCTTCAGCGTCCCTGCCCTCTGTTCCAAGAACCCTTCCTTCTTCCCTGTACCTGATGAAAATCCTCCCAATATGAATGGCAATCAGATGGAATATTCATTACCTGTTTTTCACTTTCACCTTAAAGACCTACCATTTCTACCAGTCTTTGGCAGAAATACACACGCCCAGTTCTCAGTAAATATTTTCCAACAGAATGGCAGCACTTTTCTTCCCTGTCATGGGGCCCAACTAGCGTCTGTAGCTACGTATCTGAGAACATACCCCCACTGCCTGTCAAAAGTTCAAACAAATATTTCCACTTCCCTTAGGAACTTACTAGATGGTTCTTGTCCTTTATAGGTGTAACTTTCTTTCAAGAGTGCTGACTCAGTCAAAATAAAATTGACCCCACCTTTGAATCTGTGGGAGTAATACTCTTGCTGCTGATAATCTTAGATTTAATTCAATAGCTTTTGTGTCCAAAGACCTAATAAGTAAATCAGTAAAAGCTAAACAATGTTTTCTGTAAGGGTAACTGTGATCACTCTGTAAGGCATACTTTGTTACACTATATTTTATTGCTTTAAGAAAACCTTAAGGTCTGCGGCAGGCTCCTGGCAGCCCCGCACCGAGTGCCTGCGGCCTGACTTTCCCAGCAGAACGTGCTCCCTGTGTTTCTGTCACAGTTTGGCAGTCCTTGCAACAGTTCAAACTTTTTCATTATATTTGTTACATGATAGGTGACGTTTCACGTTACTGCTATGATTCACCGAAAGCTCAGATGATGGCTAGCATTTTTGGCAATAAAGTATTTTTAATTACAGTATTACACTGTCTTTTAGACATAATGCTATTGCAGTTAATAGACTACAATATAGCATAAACACAACTTCACTACACACTGGGAAACCAAAAAGTCCACGCGACTCACTTTACCATCTGCTTTACTGTGGTGCTCTAAGGCAGGCCTGCACTCACGCAACATTGTGAACATCCTACTGGATCAAATGCTGCTGCAAAGCCATCTGCACGACCTGGTGCTCAAACGCAAGGCCGCGAGGCAGGCAAAGTTCAAGTCTGAGGCAACCAAAGACAGGCAAAGCAAGGGATTCTTCCCGGTCTGTGATTTTAGATGCTGCCTACATCATCAAAGCAGCCTCCCAGGAGAAAAATAAACAGAAGGTAGTAATATGCAAAATACTCTTAAAAATTTTTTTCTTTATGGATAACTGTCATTATTACAGCAGGATCAGATATGATTATGAAAGATACAAAAAAAATCAGAAGAATGTTAGCATTTAATAGAAATTAAAACCTGAGCTGAAGGCTGATCAAAATGTTTGATACTTGGCACTGTTCTCATGAAAGATAAGAAACTTGTTTGGTCTTATAAATAAGACAGGTAACTCAGAAAAAGTTAAACTTAGATTTCAAAAACGCTACAATGCAGTAACATTTGAGTTTTTCAAAACTTCACTATGCTACTGGCCAACATTTGAGATAACCAGGGTTATAAGAAGCTCTTGAAGGGGGAGGCAGGGAAGCATAAAACTGTAGACTTTTAACTTGCAAGTTGAGATTATTCTGAAGAAATAATTTTGGTTTATTTATTCGTTTAGCTCTAAAAGGCTGGCTTGGCCTGTCAGAGCACAAGAGAGAGCTCAAAGACGTGGGCGTGGACTAACAAAGCCGTCCCAGCTTCTAGAAACAAGGGGCACAGGGCCAGACCACCACAGAGGGCAGCATCAGCGGGGGAGGTGGCCTGCGCGTGGCTCACCGCTCTCTTTGGCTTCCCGAGTGTCACTTACTAAGAATCTGCTGAAAAATAGGGAAGCTCTACTCCTTTAATTAGTAACTATCTATAAACAGGAGGAATGAACAAAAGAAGCTAACACAAAGTGATACTTCACTGACTAAAAATCTGTGAGTGTGAATTCATTTTAGTACGTTGAACCTTGAGACATACTTACAAACCAATGGGTAATACACTACAAAACTTTAAAAACATAAACATAAACATCTATGACAGAACTCTGAATCTGATGGAATTAATTTCTCCCTTTTAATTATTCTTTCCAAGGAAAAGTCCTGAAACTGAGCAGTCACTGGAATTTCTACACCTTTACACGTCATCAAAACATGATTTTTTTTTTTTGGTCAAAATGATGCAGGAAGCAATTTCAAAAGAGCTCAAGGAGCTTATGTTCTCTAGAAACACATTTTCTGTTTTTTGTACTGCGGGTTACATAAAAAATAAGGAAAGCTGGACTCATAATTTCTCTGATCCCAATGTCATTGAACTCCCAATGTCCTCGAACTCCCAATGTCCTCATGCTAGGAAAGGATACAGTATTTAAGTACACTGTTAAATTTAAAAAATATCTCCAGTTCTAAAAGAAACACTTTTTACTTTTTAAAAAAGGGCTGACGCAGTGCCCTCGGCTTAGCGGAGACCAGCCGCTGACTTCCTTCCTTTGCCAGCTTTCCAGGACGACACCAGGTGAGGCTTTGCCCTGAGGCTCTTGCCCCGGCTCTTCCGCGGCTTCTCCTCTTTGTGCACCTTCGTGTGCTGCCGGAGGTGCGAACTCTGGCTGAAGCACTTGCCACACTCACTGCACTGGTAGGGCTTCTCCCCAGTGTGGGTTCGCTGGTGCTGAATGAGGTGGGAGCTCTGGCTGAAGCACCGGCCACATTCATCACACTGATAGGGTTTTTCTCCAGTGTGGATTCTCTGGTGCTGAATGAGGTTTGAGCTCTGCTTAAACCTCTCTCCACACTCATCGCATCTATAGGGCTTCTCACCGGTGTGGACTCGGCGATGCTGAATGAGGTTAGAACTCTGGAAGAAGCTTTTCCCACAATCCGCACACTTGTGGGACTTCTTTCCAGTATGGATCTTCTGGTGCTGGAAGAGGGTCGAGCTCTGACTGAAGCTCTTTTCACACTCGACACACTTATAAGGCTTCTCATCCAGGCCTCGTCTCAGCCTCCTGAAGCTTGAGTCAAACCGGACAGTCACGCCCCATCTCTGCCGCTGTCGGCCGGCTTTGCGCTGGCTCTCATAGACTTTTCCTTGGCTTGAGCTCCGAGATATACCTCCTTTAGGTTTTCCTAACCTCATGGTGAACAGCCAAACGTATTCTTAAGACAGGCTATGTCCTTCTTTGAACGAAGTGTTCCACTTCCTAGAGCTACACAGCTCAGAATTTTCTGTATAAAAGGAAGAAATAAAAAACAAATTATAGATGATTTGTTAACTATTCAACTTTAACACCTCTTCAGGCCATCAAAATTCATCTATTTTAAAATTACGAATGTATTCAATATATATATGAAAATGAAGATAATTCTAGGGAAAATAATGTGCAAAATAATTCTAATAATTTCAGTTAAAGTTGCTCAGTCCTGTCCGACTCTTTGTGACCTCATGGACTATACAGTCCACGGAATTCTCCAGCCAAGAATACTGGAGTGGATAGCTGTTCCCTTCTCCAGGGGATCTCCCCAACTCAGAGATTGAACCCAGGTCTCCCACATTGCAGGCATATTCTTTACCAGCTGAGCCACAAGGGAAGACCAATAACTTCAGAGTCTAAACTTAATAAATACAACCAAATTTACCTTTGGAGTTCTTGTCTGTTGGGACAGGACAAAAAAAAAGTGATAATATGTAATACAAATTTTTGTTGGGCAATAACAAATGAGTATGTAATTCTGAAAGAGTAAAAAGTAGAGACACCATAATATTTTAATGGGAATAAAAAAAGAGCTCCAAAAGACAATCAAAATTTGGGTAACAGATTGTCATTATATTTTAATATTTGCTCCCATATTAAGCTGATTGTCATTTATGGGTGGCTAATTAGGGTGTCCAAATTAGAAAGAAATGACAAATCATAATACTTAATTGAATATTTGTTTATCCTTATTTGCTTAGCCATTCTACTTTCACAGCTGTGGAGGACAATTTAGTTCTAAATTTGTAGCATAAATTGTTTTGAATGTAAGAACTATTGTATAAGAAGTGGAAAGTTTCTGTGAATCTATTCAACAAATACTGGATGAGGAAAATGTCAACAAAGAAATGTTTTATTATTATTTCTTCTAGATTCCAATGATCCAAGAAAGGACAATTGTTTGAAAGCTTGATACAAGAGGATTTTTTTTTCTGGGAGGGAAAAGTTTCCAAAGAACTTTGATAGTGTAATGAAACAGAATAAAAGGTGGCAGGTAAAACACAAGAAGAAGAGACGAAAGTAAGTTTACACATAAAAATAGGGAGGAATTTTAAAAACACCTAAATGCTGCAAGAATTCAAATGTTCAAATAAACGAGTTTCATTTAATTACTTACAAGGTTATTTAAAATTGTGGCCACAAACAAGCACAAACTCCAAATAGGCGGCAAATGTGGGAGAACCTAAGGCTGCAAAGGTAACACCGTTACTGGAACTAATTTCCACCTCCCGTGCCAGCAAGTAGGTAGACTTTAAAATGGGAATAAGCACCTTGGTCTTTGCACAGGAGCTTACCAAGCAAATAACTGGGAACAAAAATTATTTCACGGTTCCTGCTTTTCTGCCATTATATTGTATAACTGACTAGACCTCATAAGTGCTGAGATTCTACCTGTGTATTTAACAGTTACATCTGCTGTAATTAAGGTAAGTACCAGAAAAAGAAAAGGGCCTGCAACACAAAATTAAGAGAGCACTGATCTTTTCTTAACTTGGTGAATATTTGTGGAACATCTATTTCAAGGAGACATCTGTTAGGTACATGATGTTGGTGTTCAAAAATAGCTATAACGGTAATTATATTTATTTTTCAATAGTATAGAAGGCAGTTCTAGTAGGAAACTCTAATTCAGCTGGAACACTACGGGCGAGGCAACCAGACAGGCAGCGCGGGTCACTGTGCTATTTCACTCTCCGAGCAGGTCTGCGGGATTCCCTTCACTCTGCTTCCGCCTCTAAGGAAAGGGCCGGCGTGCGCTGGCCGGGCTCCCAGCGGCCCGGCCCGGAGCCTGTGCTCCTGCTGCAAGGCCAGCCCAGAGCTCCGGCGGGGCGCCGTCTGCGGGAGCGGGCCTGCGGGCCCCGCGGAGCGCCGGGCGGGAACGCGCTGCCTTCTCGCCGGGAGCGCCGGGGCGACAAGGGGGCCGCCGCCGCCTCAGGCGCCAGAGGCTTGCGCGCGGCGCCCGCGAAGCGCCCAGAGCAGCCCCGCGCCGCCCGGGCGCGTCTCCAGCCCCCCGGCCGCGCCCGATGCCCGGGAGCGGGGCCCGCGGAAGCCCTGCGCCGCCCAAGGCCTCCGCCCGCCCGGCCCCGCCCGCCCCCGGCCGCGGGAGCCCCGAAGCCGCGCCCTGGCCGCCCCGGGCCGGCGCCGCCCCGCCGCGCCAGCTCGCGCCCCCGCGGGCCCGGCCACTCACCGCCGCCGCCCGCGCCCGCTCGCCCGCGCCCTCCGCGCCGCCGGAAGTGCAGGCCCCGCGGCCGGTCTGCGCCGCGCGGCCGCTCTAGGATCCTGGCGGAGTGGCCCTCTATGGTCCCGCGCCCGCCGGAAAACACCGTCCTTCGTTTCTGCCTGTCCTTTGCTTCTGTCTCCGGTCCCTCCGGGGCGTCGCGCGGCCTCCCGGGAGCGCGGGACCGGTGCTCATCTCCCTCTGTGACGGGGGAGCCGCCGGCAGGCTGGGAACTGCAGCCAGGGTTTTGGGGCCTTTGAACTCAACACCAGCCCGTCCGACCCCGAGACTTCATGTACAAACATTCATCACTGATCACATAGAGGTACTTCTGCAGAGTCTGAACCATCCCTGACACTTTTGTGTCATCTTATTTAATTACACCAACCTACAAAATGGAAACGATCATACTCTTTTCAAATTGTCTTAAGTGTTCTGATTGGAGTATAGTTGCTTCTCTGGAGGCTTCTCTGATGGTTCAGCGGGTAAAGAATCCGCCTGCAAAGCAGGAGACATAAGAGATGTGGGTTCAATCCCTGGGTCGGGAGGATCCCCCTGGATGGGAAAATGGCAACCCACTTCAATGTTCTTGCCTGGACAACCCCATGGACAGAGGACCCTGGCGCACTACAGTCCACGGGGAAATACGGAGTCAGACACGGCTGGGAGACGAAGCGCACACGCGCGGTTGCTTTACAGTGTCGTGCTAACTGATCATTCGCATCTTACAGCTAAGGAAACCAAGGCTTAGAGCAGCGGTTTGCTCAGGTTCAGGCAGTGTGTAAGTGCATCGCCGCATATTGGAATGTGTCTTTGTGGCTCCAAGTCTGTGATTTTCAACACACCACCTGTTTTTCTTTAGTGATGATCTCCTGGTCTTCCTCTCTTGCAGCCAGCCGCCTCCTTGTCCCCCCTCGCCTGTGCAGGGTCACCGGATCCCTCCTCGTCTTGCTGGGCCCTCCTTTGCCTACAGAACGCCTCCAGTCTAATGGCTTCAGATCCTATCTGTATGTGCTGAAGACTCTTGAACTGGTAACTCCAGTCTGAAGTTGGGATGCAAGTATCACTGAGCTCTAGACTTGTGTACACAGTTACTCAGTGCCTGTCTGCATGTGTGGTATACGCCCAGATGAACTTGCTGTATTCACTGACCATGTCACTTCAGCAGCCTTCATCCTGACAGCTGATGGCAGCTCCAGCTTTCCGGTTGCTCAGGCCGAAAAGTCTTGACTTCGCTGTTGTCTCTTTTTTTACCCCAAACCCAATTCCAGGCCACCTGTAGATCTGTTGGCTTGATCTTCAAAATATATCCCGGACTGGGCCACTTGCAACACCTCCTGCTCTTAGCTCCACTAAGCTCTGTTACCTCCTGTCTGCAGAGTAGATCCCGGACTGAGCCGCTTGCAGCACCTCCTGCTGTTAGTGCCACCAGGCTGCCGTTACCTCCTGTCTGGATTATCGCCCTGGCTTCCTCTCTGGTCTTCCTACGTCTCCTCACAGCCCCGGAGTGGCCCTCTGAAACACAACTCAGATTACGTCATTCATTTTGTTCAAAATCCTCCAAAGGCTTCCTAGATTCTCGAAAGACTGCTCTTACTAGAGCAGAAGCTCCAGCTCGTGACCTCACAGAGGCACCGAAGCTGTCGCGACCCACCTCCTGCTCTTGGTCAGATCTGTAGCGCTCAGAACAGTGCTCAGAAGAGGCAGCGCTCAGCAAGGACTTGCTGCATGAGTGAATTTATAAGGTTTCTCATTGTTCACAAGGTGCTTTTGCATCTGTTCTCTGCTCATCCATCTTTACTGTAGTCTCACGAAGCAGGAACCCTAGTATGTGTCTTAAAGAGCAATAAGGCTGAGAGGGAGACGCCTGGAATACGTAGTGGGTTGATGGCAGAAGCAAGGCTAGATCAGAGCTTCAGATCTCAAGATGGAGCCTTCTGCTCTGCAGATGGCAAAGCATGAAACTGTCCTGGACAGGGACTGTCAACTCGGTGATCTAGATGATAGCCAGCCTGTTGGGATTAAATAAGATAATGTAAGGCACGGAGGCAGTGCCTAACACGTGGGAAATATGAGGCATGGCTTGTTGCTGTTCCGTTGCGAAGTTGTGTCCGACTCTTTGTGACCCCGTGGACTGGAGCATGCCAGCCATTGTTATTTTACTATTAAATTATTGCTACAGGTGGTTGATTCTGGTGGCTGGGTGGCGGTGGGGCTGCGGGACAGTGCACAGATAGTTTAGGTAAAGTTTCAAGAACGGAAGTGACCTGCTGGGACTGTTTGCTCTATGTGCATTAAAATAGTAAAAATTTATTCAAAAAATTTTACTGGTAAGAGAAGCATCACTCATTCAGATGTGTCCAACTCTTCTGCGACTCCATGGACCATATCCTACCAGGCTCTTCTGTCTATGGAACTCTCCAGGCAAGAATACTGGAGTGAGTTGCCATGTCCTTCTCCGGGGATCTTCTCAACCCAGGGATCAAACTCAGGCCTCCTGCGTTGCAGACAGATTCTTCACCGTTTGAGCTGCCTGGGAAGCCCAGGTAAACTATGCATCCCTTGTAACGGGGGATTATCCCTTCCGCCTCTGCCTAAAAACAGCTGGGCCAGCTACAGAAGGCCCAGAGATGTGCAGATGAGAGGGGCAGAGAACTGGATGAAAACAGATTAACCTTAAAAAGGAGAGAACAGAAGTCAGGAAGGAAAGGGCTGCGGGAAGCCAAGAGTGAACAGGGTAGGGGGTGAGGATGGAGAGAGGCGAGAGATAGAGAAGGATATGGGCTGGAGAGGAGGGGGTGGAGTGAAGAAGGAAAGGAAGAAGAGGGGGAGCAGGCGAGGCTTTCTGCTCTCGGTGTGTCAGCCTGAAGTAGCCCATACCTGCTGAGTGCTTCTAGGTTCCGGGTGCTCTGGGAAGCGCGGGCAGCGCCTCGGCCGGCTTTCCTGCGCTGTGGCTGTTTCTGAGCGTTTGCTCCACCCTCCTTGAGTTTTGCATCCCTGCTTGAAGCTGTGTGCCTTTTATCGTCTCCTAGTGAATGACTATCCGTTCCTCTGATATCGCCTTTACATGAGTGCCACTGGCCAGATGCTCATGTGTGGATGCAGCGTGTAGCCCATTCCAGAAGCAGCTGGGCCCCTGTGTTTCTGCCACCACCCTTCCTCCCTCTGCCTCAAGAATAACACGTCCCATGTAGTGGCTTGGCTCTTCTGTCTATGGAACTCTCCAGGCAAGAATACTGGAGTGAGTTGCCATGTCCTTCTCCGGGGATCTTCTCAACCCAGGGATCAAACTCAGGCCTCCTGCGTTGCAGACAGATTCTTCACCGTTTGAGCTGCCTGGGAAGCCCAGGTAAACTATGCATCCCTTGTAACGGGGGATTATCCCTTCCGCCTCTGCCTAAAAACAGCTGGGCCAGCTACAGAAGGCCCAGAGATGTGCAGATGAGAGGGGCAGAGAACTGGATGAAAACAGATTAACCTTAAAAAGGAGAGAACAGAAGTCAGGAAGGAAAGGGCTGCGGGAAGCCAAGAGTGAACAGGGTAGGGGGTGAGGATGGAGAGAGGCGAGAGATAGAGAAGGATATGGGCTGGAGAGGAGGGGGTGGAGTGAAGAAGGAAAGGAAGAAGAGGGGGAGCAGGCGAGGCTTTCTGCTCTCGGTGTGTCAGCCTGATAGTAGCCCACACCTGCTGAGTGCTTCTAGGTTCCGGGTGCTCTGGGAAGCGCGGGCAGCGCCTCGGCCGGCTTTCCTGCGCTGTGGCTGTTTCTGAGCGTTTGCTCCACCCTCCTTGAGTTTTGCATCCCTGCTTGAAGCTGTGTGCCTTTTATCGTCTCCTAGTGAATGACTATCCGTTCCTCTGATATCGCCTTTACATGAGTGCCACTGGCCAGATGCTCATGTGTGGATGCAGCGTGTAGCCCATTCCAGAAGCAGCTGGGCCCCTGTGTTTCTGCCACCACCCTTCCTCCCTCTGCCTCAAGAATAACACGTCCCATGTAGTGGCTGCTCCAGGAGGAAAAGACATGTGGAGTGGAGCCACATGAGCCACTTGCAGCCCCCTGCAGTAACATGTAACAGGCCAGAGAAATAAACGCTCTTGTTGTAACCACAATTTTTGTTGTTGTTACTACAGCAAAGCTCATATACCTTCTACAACCTTAAGAGATAAGAATTGTTATAATCCTGTAACAATGAGAAAATGGAGGCATGTAGCAATGGCACCCCACTCCAGTGCTCTTGCCTGGCAAATCCCATGGAGGGAGGAGCCTGGGGGGCTGCAGTCCATGGGGTCGTTAGGAGTCAGACACAACTGAGCGACTTCACTTTCACTTTTCACTTTCATGTACTGGAGAAAGAAATGGCAACCCACTCCAGTGTTCTTGCCTGGAGAATCCCAGGGATAGGGGAGCCTGGTGGGCTGCTGTCTCTGGGGTCGCACAGAGTCGGACACGACAGAAACAACTTAGCAGCAGCAGCAGCAGCTTGCCTAAGGCCACAGGTTCATAAGTGGCAGACAGTTTGGGCTCAGAGCCTACGCTCTTCGCCTCTACCTAGCAGTACCTGTCAAATAGAATTCCACATTACTTTTAAACAGAGTAAATGGTTGAAATTGGTCACACTGGCTATTTACAGAACCAGTGTAAACATTCCAGATCTAGAGGATCTTCGGAACCCAGGTCTCCTGCACTGCAGGCGGGTTCTCTACCAGCTGAGCCATAAGGAAAGCGCAGATACTTACAAAGCAGAAGGAGCAGAAGGGAAAAGGCAAGGGGAAGAGAGGGGAAGACTACGTTCAGGGCCACAGAGACAGGCTGTGTTCTCCCAACAGCACATCTTTCTGAGAAAATTGGGTCAAGACAGGCCAGCTCTCTGAATGGTTAGGGCTTCTTTGGAAACTGCCCACAGCAAGGGCCAGAGTGTCCCTGGGCCCAGGTGTATCTGAAGGGCTCGTTCTAGGAAGAAGAGGCTTCTGGGCTGAGAACAGTTTCTTTTTTTGAGCATAATTGCGATAGAGAGTTGTGTTACAGGCAGAACCGTCTTGGCAAGACAGCTTCTTTTTACTCTGGTCTCGTCCCTTGCACCCCAGCTCCCTTGCAGACACACACCAGAAAGCACCGCATCAGCAGGGAGCGCAGCCGCCTGGGGTCCGCACTGGCAGCACTGTGCAGGAGGCAGGAGGCCGGTCACACGTGCGCCCAGGGACCAAGTGCGGCGACAGGGCCGTCTCTCTCCTGCGAAGGGCCCCCGAACAATGGTGCTGCCCTCCAAGTCTGCGGCTTTGCTTTCTGTTTCCTTTGGTTTCTCTGGGAAAGGAAGCTCTGGGGATTCCCATTCCTGAGTTTGCAGAAAACATCTCTGCTAAAAGGCCAGCCAGGAGGGAGCAGAGTCCCAGGGCGGATCAGCAGCTGGCTTGCTCCCAGATAACCACAGCTCCTGGACCTGAAGGCAGCGTGTGCCCTTGCTGTTTTTGCATTTGTAAAGGCTTGGGTCTGACCCCCTTTCCTGGGAGGGAGGAGCAGGGCGCCTGACAAACATAGCCCACTGCCTGCAGCTGTGGGCACCTGGGTCCTGCCCACACGGGCACAGTGCGTATTGCTAGCTTCTCCACAATCACCTGATCTGACAGGGTGAGCCTCGTGCTTGTTTCCCTAGGACTAAGGGGCCAGGTGTGTCCTTGGTGAACCAATGGCTTTATTTTAACAGTGGGAAGTCTTTAGTACATCTCCTGGTAAACAATCTAAGCTGGAAGCAAATGGCTCTAACCACAGGAAAAACAAGGCTTTTTTTCTTTTTTAATTCCTTCCGCTCATTTGCTCTGGGCAAATTACCCTGCTTTTCTGAGTTCAGATCTTTTGCAATCATATTGATTTTCTCTTGTGTTTATTACTCTCCCTGGTTCCTGAGGTCTGACCTGGGAAGACCGTCCTGATCCAGGAGAGGACGCTCACCACTGCCATCCTCACGCTGCCTTTGGATACATTTCCTACCTGAGTACCAGTGGGTGAAGCAAGGCGTGACAAGCTCTGACAGCTCTGTGGAGAGAGGCACAGGGAACTCCCACATGGACCAGCAGGAAACCGCAGAGCCTAGCAGAAAGTCTGAAACTGTGGTGTCCCGGTGAGCTGAATTAGCATCTTTTCAAATTGCCTCTGAGAAGCAAGTATTGTTGATAGAAAGCTTTGTAAACCTCAGGTGGTTGGAGAAGTGTATAGGCACGCTTCGTTTTATTGTTCTTTGCAGACATTGCATTTTTTTTTTTAAATTGAAGGTTTGTGGCATCCTTGCATTGAATACGTCTATCAGTGCCAATTTTCCAATAGCCTTTGCTCAATTCCCTGGTGGCTCAGATGGTAAAGTGTCTGTCTACAATGTGGGAGACCTGGGATTGATCCCTGGGTCAGGAAGATCCTCTGGAGAAGGAAATGGCAATCCACTCCAGTGCTCTTGCCTGGAAAATCCCATGGACAGAGGAGACAGTCCATGGGGTCCCAAAGAGTCGGACACGACTGAGCGACTTCACTTTGCTTACTTCATATCTCTGTGTCACATTTTGGTAATTCTCACTGCGGACAAAAAAAAAGTTGCATGTAGCCAGCCATTTCTGTAAACAAGAAATGTTGTCTGCTATCAAGTCATCAGTCACTGCAGCTGCTCCAAAGGTGTAGCCCGAGGGGAATTCAGGATAGAGAAAAACAGGATACGGGCCCTCCATAGTTAAGATGCATATCTGAGGAGCAGTTTTAATGAACCCAGACTCTAGTGCCTTCCGTACACAAAAGGCAGTGAAATCATTAACTTGAGATGTCTGTCTAATGTGTGATTAGCATTAATCTTTTGATGTTTGATCACATGTGTTTTTTTTGTTCTGTTTTTAAGCAGAAACTTCATGTCTTGTCTCCTCTCTTAACTCTGGAACAGTTCTTCAGAGCTGTCTAACAGGCTGTTCCACCGGGTTTGGTCCTCAGTAAGTTCCCCAAATGAAGCGTAACTCAGGAAGGGGGTTCAAGAGAGAGGAGACATGTCAACCAATGCCAATTCATGTTGATGTATGGCAAAAATCATCACAATGTTGTAATTACCTTCTAATTTTAAAAAAACTCGCAAATTTTAGGCTGTTTTTTTTTTCCAGTTGATACAGCAATTTTCAAGCCTGTCATTATTATAACAGTGATCTATGATCAACAATCCTTGATGTCACTGTTGCAAAAGATGATGCCAAAGGCTGAGAATGGTTAGCATTTTTTAGCAATAAAGTATTTTAAAATTAAGGTGCATGCTTTGTTTTTTACACACGATGCTGTTGCACGCTTCATAGGTGACAGGGGGGCTTAAACATAACTTTGATATGCAAGGGGAAACCAATTTGTGTGACTCACTTTATTGTGATATTTGCCTTACTGCGGTGCTCTGGAACCAAATCTGCAATGTCTCTGAGGTATGTCTGTACCTTTTCCCTCTGTTAGAGATGTCTTAGCTATGTTATTCAGAAGCCACAGTCATTAAGACAGTATGGTACTGGCACAAAGACAGAAATATAGATCAATGGAACAAAACAGAAAGCCCAGAGATAAATCCACACACCTATGGACACCTTATCTTCGACACAGGAGGCAAGAACATACAAAGGAGTAAAGACAATCTCTTTAACAAGTGGTGCTGGGAAAACTGGTCAACCACTTGTAAAAGAATGAAACTAGATCACTTTCTAACACCACACACAAAAATAAACTCAAAATGGATTAAAGATCTAAATGTAAGACCAAAACCTATAAAACTCCTAGAGAGAACATAGGCAAAACACTCTCCGACATAAATCACAGCAGGATCTTCTATGATCCACCTCCCAGAATACTGGAAATAAAAGCAAAAATAAACAAATGGGATCTAATTAAAATTTAAAGCTTCTGCACAACAAAGGAAACTATAAGTAAGGTGAAATGACAGCCTTCTGAATGGGAGAAAATAATAGCAAATGAAGCAACTGACAAACAACTCATCTCAAAAATATACAAGCAACTTATGCAGCTCAACTCCAGAAAAATAAACGATCCAATCAAAAAATGGGCCAAAGAACTAAATAGGCATTTCTCCAAAGAAGACATATGGATGACTAACAAACACATGAAAAGATGCTCAACACCACTCATTATCAGAGAAATGCAAATCAAGACCACAATGAGGTACCACTTCACACCAGTCAGAATGGCTGCGATCCAAAAATCTACAAGCAGTAAATGCTGGAGAAGGTGTGGAGAAAAGGGAACCCTCTTACACTGCTGGTGGGAATGCAAACTAGTACAGCCACTATGGAGAACAGTGTGGAGATTCCTTAAAAAATTGCAAATAGAACTGCTTTATGACCCAGCAATCCCACTGCTGGGCATACACACCGAGGAAACCAGAACTGAAAGAGACACATGTACCCCAATGTTCATTGCAGCAGCACTGTTTATAATTGCCAGGACATAGAAGCAACCTAGATGTCCCTCAGCAGATGAATGGATAAGAAAGCTGTGGTACATATACACAATGGAGTATTACTCAGCCCTTAAAAAGAATAAATTTGACTCAGTTCTAATGAGATGGATGAAACTTGAGCCCATTATACAGAGTGAAGTAAGCCAGAAAGAAAAACACCAATACAGTATACTGGCACATATATATGGAATTTAGAAAGACAGTAATGATGACCCTGTATATGAGACAACAAAAGAGACACAGAGGTATAGAACGGACTTTTGGCCTCTGAGGGAGAGGGAGAGGGTGGCATGATTTGGGAGAATGGCACTGAAACATGTATACTATCATATAAGAAACGAAGCGCCAGTCTATGTTCAATACAGGATGCTTGGGGCTGGTGTACGGGATGATCCGGGGAGATGGTGTGGGGTGGGAGGTCGGAGGGGGCTTCGGCATTGGGAGATTGTGTACACCTGTGGCTGATTCATGTCAATGTATGGCAAAACCAATACAGTATTGTAAAGTAGAATAAAGTATTAAAAAATTAAAAAAATTTAAAAGAAATGAAAAGGCGAGCCACAGTCTGAGAGAAAACATGGTATTATGAAGCATGGGGCTCTTGCTATAACAAAAACAAAAGATGTTAGGAGCCTGACCACCGATAAAGTCCAAAATAAAATGGTCTCTGGGTTTTACATTGGTGCTGGGGCAAGAACCAGGAGGCCTCTGTGATAACTAGCTTTGGCTACAGTGGAGAAGCGTGAAGGTGAGCATACATCCTCAGATGACTTTAAAATTTCCAGCTGCGGCAACTGGGAAATCACTGCCTTTCAAAGATGAGAAACACAGAAGCAGAAGCGATGTAGCTGGGGAAGATGATGCTTCATTTAAGTCAACCTGAGGATGTCAATTGAAAATGTCTAGGAAGTAGTTGAACATATGGAAAACATGAAACTGGAGCTGGCCGAGGCTGGAAACAGAAACTGAAGAGTCCTCTCCCTCAAGATGATACAAGCTATGAGAATGGATGAGACTCCTCAGCGTTTATCTCCTGTGCCTGTCCTTAGGTTCTGACCGTGCGGTCCCACGTACTTGCTATTTTTCAGATCTCTCTCCAGATAAAACACTGATTTCCTTGAGAGTAGGGATTATGTCTCACACTTTCTGTATAATCTTCTTTACACCAAAGATTTCCCCCTCTACACCTTGAAGATAGCAGGGTTCAACAAACAGGAATGATTCATTTGTTAAACTCTTAATATCTTACAGCATATTACACTAATATTTTCTTGATTCTGAATATTTTTTACATATCTAGAAATGAAATGCATCTTATAATTGATATGGGCTGTAAGTATGGATGAAATTTTTTTCCAATCATGTCTGTTATATTTTCCTAATGCATATTATGTATATCAGAGTAGGAAAAAAAAAGAAAAAAGAAAACATTGGCCTTGACCTTAAGAGATTAGCATTTGAATCCAAGTCTGTCTCCAAGTCTTCAGTTCAGTTCAGTCACTCAGTCATATCTGAACCTTTTCGACCCCATGGACTGCAGCATGCCAGGCCTCCGTATCCATCACCAACTCCTGTAGTTTACTCGAACTCATGTCCACGGAGCTGGTGATGCCATCCAACCATCTCATCCTCTGTCGTCCCCTTCTCCTCCTGCCTTCAATCTTTTCCAGCATCAGGGTCTTTTCAAATGAGTCAGTTCTTCATATAAAGTTGCCAAAGTATTAGAGCTTCAAATTCAGCAACAGTCCTTCCAGTGAACATTCAGGACTGATTTCTTTTAGGATGGACAGGTTGGATCTCCTTGAAGTCCATGGGACTCTCAACAGTCTTCTCCACCACCATAGTTCAAAAGCATCAATTCTGCACTCAGCCTTCTTTATGGTCCAACTCTCAAATCCATACATGACCACTGGAAAAACTATAGCTTTGACTAGATGGACCTTTATTGGCAAGGTAATGTCTCTGCTTTTTAATATGTTATCTAGGTTGGTCATAGCTTTTCTTCCAAGGAACAAGTATCTTTTGATTTCATGGCTGCAGTCACCATCTGCAGTGATTTTGGAGCCCCCAAAAAAGTCAGCCATTGTTTCCACTGTTTCTCCATCTATTTTCCATCAAGTGATGGCACCAGATGCCATGATCTTAGTTTTCTGAATGTTGAGTTTTAAGCAAACATTTTCTCTTTTCCATTTTCATTTTTTAAATATAAATTTATTTATTTTAATTGGAGGTTAATTACTTTACAATATTGTATTGGTTTTGCCATAACATTTTCACCCTCCTCTTTAACTTTCATCAAGAGGCTTTTTAGTTCCTCTTCACTTTCTGCCATAAGGGTGGTGTCATCTGCATATCTGAGGTTATTGATATTTCTCCTGGCAATCTTGATTCCAGCTTGTGCTTCATCCAGCCCAGCATTTCACGTGATGTACTCTGCATAAAAGTTAAATAAGCAGGGTAATAATATACAGCCTTCATATACTCCTTTCTCAATTGGAACCAGTCTGTTGGTCCATGTCCAGTTCTAACTGTTACTTCTTTACCTGCATGCAGTTTCTCAGGAGGAAGGTCTCAACGAAGCTACTTACTTGGTCTAAAACATTTGACCTAGATATTGAGACTATTTCTTCTCATGTAAAACAAACCCAAACATCCTGCTGGTCATATTTCAACAAAGTTGAGAATAAAATGAGCTCTGAGGTCTTTACAAGTTAGGTAATTGTTCAGATAATAATAATTACAATTAACCAAACAACTTACTGTTTTTAGTAAATTACTTCCTTGCTCAGTCAGTTTGTTTTTTGAAAGCAGGATTCTCAAAAAGTACACATTTCAGAGAAACGCTGTGCTATTATGTAGAAAATCCAAGATCAGAATTTTAGCTTACTGTGAAGAAGGGTGAGTGTCAAAGAATGGATGCTTTTGAACTGTAGTGTTGGAGAAGACTCTTGAGAGTCCCTTGAACTGAAAGGAGATCCAACCAGTCCATTCTGAAGGAGATTAGCCCTAGGATTTCTTTGGAAGGAATGATGCTAAAGCTGAAACGCCAGTACTTTGGCCACCTCATGGGAAGAGTTGACTCATTGGAAAAGACTCTGATGCTGAGAGGGATTGGGGGCAGGAGGAGAAGGGGATGACAGAGGATGAGATGGCTGGATGGCATCACGGACTCAATGGATGTGAGTCTGAGTGAGCTCCGGGAGTTGGTGATGAACAGGGAAGCCTGGTGTGCTGCTATTCATGAGGTTCAAAGAGTCGGACACGACTGAGCGACTGAACTGAAACTATATTTTTCTTAGATTGAAATTGCATGTATTTAAATGACCACGTGGTAAAAAAAAAATCCATCTGCAATGCAGGAGCCTCAGGAGACATGCACTTGATACTTGGGTCGGGAAGATCCCCTGGAGGAGGGCATAGCAACCCACTCTAGTATTCTTGCCTGGAGAATCTCATGGACAGAGGAGCCTGGAGGGCTACACAGTTCACAGGGTTACAAAGTCAGACATGGCTGGAGCATCTCAGCATGCACACAAATGATCATTTCAGTCCCTCGGTGGCTTTCTTCAATATTAAATACATAACAATATAAGCTTTTGTGTAAAAACAGTGCATAGACTCTGTATAATAACGCAGGTCCAGAATCCTCAAAATTGAGCAGTTGGATGATTTATTACTATTATTGAGAAAACATTTTTGGAAAGGACACAAAATATTTTCATATTAAATAACATATCAATTTTAAATATGGGAAAAGTTATTGCAACTTAGAGTCAAAGAAATGCATTAATGAAAAGCATCATCTGGAGACCAGCAAGGCCATGTTCTTATTTAAATGGAAGTCTTAATGAACACAAGCAGGAGGTTGAACAAATTATGTCCCCTGAGTGTATGCTCACAGGAGATGCTCTCCAGTCTCTTTAATCCTGCTGATGGAGTGGTTCACCCCTGCTTATTTCCAGAGAGGACAAAAGCCTAGGCCATTTCAAGTCCCAAGCTTTCTCTCAATTCTATAGCTAAACTAGTCCAGCCGCATCTCATACTCTAGACCCACAGGCTGCAATGACTCCCTGAGCCAGCCCTGATCAGAGGCTGATTTTCTGCATAAATACTTCTCATCACTATTCCTGCAACCACAGGTGTCCAAGTAGCAAGAAACAATAGAGAAACAGGAGCGTTCTTAGGGAACTGGCTATATTTTTAGCTGGATTTGCATTCTGAGCCTGGCAGATGTTTAAAGTTCATTTCTTCATGCCTTGAGTTATAGTGTGTCCTCTTCAGAGATGTCGCAACTGGGAACATTCTGCCATTCTTTCCTAAGACCCAAGAAATCAATCTCCCCACTGTCTCCTCTTAGCCCAGGGATTTCTAGCCATTTACTACACACAGTCCCTCTTTGAGGAGCCCATAAAATTTCCAAGAGACTTTTTGGCTCAGTATCACTGACTCCTGGCTGGCTCTCCCACGTGGCCATCCTCTGATCCACAAGTAACACTCTTTCACCCTTTGTCCAGAAAAACCCTGGGGGCACAGGCCAATCCAAACCCAGTCACAGCAACTCTGATGGCAAAGTAACGGATGGTCACATGCCAATCCTCTGTGCCCGTACCATAGGAAACCCATCTCAAAACAGCCAGGGTGCTGGCAAAGCTCAAGACCTTTCCCCAGGCAGGCTTCCATCCCCTGGCCAAGGTCACGGGCAAAAATCGGTGTACACCTTCCACCAAAGGAATCCTTCTCACCAGGTTATGAAAGACTTTAAACAACCTAATTCTTACACCTCTCTTTTTTGGATAAAATTATCTTAGAGCTATGAAACCCCCTCTTATCTTTTTTTCTTTTACCATTTGCATCTTTTTATTGAAACATAGTTGATTTACTACCGTGTTTGTTTTAGGCATACAGCATGGTGATCTGGCGGCTCAGATGGTAAAAAGTCCGCCTGCAATGCAGACTTGGATTGGGAAGATCCTCTGCAGAAGAGAATGAGAACCACTCCAGCGTTCTTGCCTGGAGAATCCCAAGGACAGAGGAGCCTGGCGGGCTACAGTCCATCGGGTCGCAAAGAGTCGGACGTGACTGGGAGACTAACACACGCGTGATGATTCAGTTACATATATGTTTCAGATTCTCTTCTTTTACAGGTTATTACAAAATATTGAGTAGACTTCCCTGTGCTATACAGTAGGGCTTTGCATGCCTGGTTAACTATTTTAAACTATTTTATATATGATAGTGTCTGTTAATCCCAAACTCCTAATTTATCCCTCCCTGCCACCTTTCCCTTTGCTACCAAGTTTGTTTTATATGTTTGTGAGTCTGTTTTTTGTGTGAATAAGTTCATGTGTATCTGCTTTTTTTAGAATCCACATATAAGTGATATCACATGATATTTATCTTCCTCTGTCTTAGTATGATAACGCATGCACTATAAAAATTTGCATCTTGATTTTGTAATTCAGATAGAAAGTCATCACTGTTATAAATTGATCACTGAATCAAATTCATCACTTTGATTCCTCAGCTGAAACTTACATAGTTTCAGAAATATAAACATAAAATTATGTATTACCCTAATGTCAATCTGAAATGCTTCACTGGAACAATTTTTGTTTTCTTGTACTATTTGTTAATAAGCAAAGGAAACTTACTGTTTCCTTGACATTCTGCTGCCAGAGAAAAGATTCCTTGAAGAAAGAAAGGAGATACATACAGCTTATAAATCAACAAAACTTATGATTTTGATATCATAGAAGAGTTTGGGAAATTGTCCAGGGTCAGAGCTCTGAGATATTGCTTATACAAAACACTGCACTGGAGTAGAGAACCCTTTGATTCAAGTTTTTTTAAGCCAAACTCAAGTTTGGATGGAAGTTTCCTCCTTTTAAGTTTTATGTACTGAGGCTGTATGTGGGAGAAAAAATCTATCTTCTGATAGATAAACTATACTTCATTTTATAAAAAGGCATTTAATCACAACATTATGAAGCAATTTTCCTCCAATTAAAAAATAAATTTAAAAAAAAGGCATTTAGCAGAGTCAATAACAAATGTTTTAGGCAAGTGTAGAACAACCAATCACTAAAACATCTATGTACATTTGCTATAAGAATTGAACTGATGATCATGAGAACAAATACAGGAGTAAATACTGGCAATATTAGCCACAGTGTTTTGACCCGTACAACACAATAGTTGTAAGAACAAGTGAATGTAGGCAGCTGACATGGAAATTTATATAGTTTTAGAACTGTCACGCTGGGCTAGATCACAGTGTACTGATCAAAAAAAAAAAAAAAACCACCAACAAAGTCTAACTTCCTTAAAACTGATCAAAGACTCTTCTCTGGTATGTGTCATGCTGTATTTTGCACACATCACACCGTCGGAAGTCAATGAAAAAGCCCTGAGTAGCATCTGAAGAATAACTCAGACTGACAGGGTAACCACCGTCTCAAATGTCATCACGTGCTGTGTCGAAGGGAAAGAGCTCCGGGGGGTCTCACATCGGTAATTACATCCTCCACCCGGAAGAAATACATCTCCTCTCATGACTTACTGTCCAGAGGAAATGGCATGGTGCCATCAACCACCAGGAGGCCTGGAAACGCTAGTCTACTGTGAGCCTCAAAGTCAGGGAGCCCGGAGGACTCGCTAAGAGCACTGAGGATGACCACCGTTTTGTATCAGTAAGCTAGCTCTATCCACTCGGCAAGCAGCAGGGCCCCTGGCTGTTCACGGCTCCTCCTGCTCCTGTTCAGTCACCTCGTCGAGTCTGACTCTATGAGACCATGTGAACTGCAGCCCACCAGGCTCCTCTGTGCATGGGATTCTCTAGGCAGGAGTACTCGAGTGGGTAGCCACACCCTCCTCCAGGGGATCTTCCTGACCCAGGGATCTAACCCAGGTCTCCTGCATTGCAGGCAGATTCTTTACTGCAGAGCCACCAGGGAAGCCCCTATTCATGGTTATGTCCTACCAATTTAGCGATAGTATCAGAAAAAGAAAATATTTCCTGGTATGTCTGCTCCAAATAGAGGTCTTATAGAAGACTATAAATCTTCAGTTCGGTTCAGTTT
Source organism: Madoqua kirkii (assembly GCA_006408675.1). Taxonomy (NCBI): domain Eukaryota; kingdom Metazoa; phylum Chordata; class Mammalia; order Artiodactyla; family Bovidae; genus Madoqua; species Madoqua kirkii. The sequence goes on along the minus strand of SJYC01048831.1, from coordinate 7,754 downwards.
AGTCAGTCAGTTGTGTCCAGCTCTTTGCGACCCCATGGACTGCAGCACGCCAGGCCTCCCTGTCCATCACCAACTCCTGGAGTTTACTCAGACTCATGTCCATTGAGTCGGTGATGCCATCCAACCATCTCATGCTCTGACATCCTCTTTTCCTCCTGCTTTCAATCTTTCTGAGCATCAGGGTGTTTGCCAGGGAGTCAGCTCTTCCCATCAGGGGGCCCAAGTAGGAGCTTCAGCTTCACCATCAGTCCTTCCAGTGAATGTTCAGGATGATCTCCTTCAGCATGGACTGGCCTGATCTCCTTACAGTCCAAGGGACTCTCAAGGGTCTCCTCCAACACCACAGTTCAAAAGCATCAGTTCTTCAGTGCTCAGCTTTGTTTATAGTGCAACTCTCACATCCATATATGACTACTAGAAAAACCATAGCCTTGACTAGACAGATCTTTGTTTGTAATGTCTCTGCTTCTTAATGTACTAAGTTGGTTGTGACTTTTCTTCCAAGGAGCAAGCCTCTTTTAATTTCACGGCTGCAGTCACCATCTGCAGTGATTTTGGAGCTCCACAAATTAAAGTCGCTCACTGTTTCCATTGTTTTCCCATCTATTTGCCATGAAGTGATGGGACAGGAGGGCATGATCTTAGTTTTTTGAATGTTGAGTTTTAAGCCAACCTTTTCACTCTCCTCTTTCACTTTCATCAAGAGGCTCTTTAGCTCCTCTTCACTTTCTGCCATAAGGGTGGTGTCATCTGCATATCTGAGGCTATTGATATTTTTCCCGCCAATCTTGACTCCAGCTTGTGCTTCATCTAGCCCAGCATTTCTCATGATGTACTCTGCAGATAAGTAAGCAAGGTGACAATATACAGCCTGGACATACTCCTTTCCTGATTTGGAACCAGTCTGTTGTTCCATGTCCACTTGTAACTGTTGCTTCTCGACCTGCATACAGATTTCTCAGGAGGCAGGTCAGGTGATCACTGAGGAAGGCTTTCTTGTCTTTCCTTGCTATTCTTGGGAACTCTACATTCAAATGGGTCAGTCTTTCCTTATACATCTTATAGAAGACTATACCAAGCTTCTGTCAAGAGTCTATCCCATTCACACTATGGAAATAGTATGGAGGTTCCTTAAAGAGCTAAAAATAGAGCTGCCATATGACCGTGCAGTCCTACCCCTGGGCATACATCTGGAGAAGAACATTTTCCAAGTGTTCACTGCAGCCCTGTCCACCAAAGCCAAGTCATGGAAGCAACCTAAATGCCCATTGACAGAGAAATGGATGAAGATGATGCGGTTCACGTATACAGTGGACTATTACTCAGGCATTAAAAAGAATGAAATGATGTCATCTGGAGCAACATCAGTGGCCCTCGAGACTGTCACACTGAGTGAAGTAAGGCAGACAGAGGGGGAGAAACATCACGTAACATCCCTTATATGTGGGCTTCCCCAATGGCTCCGCAGCAATCTACCGGCAACGCAAAAAACACAGGAGTTTCGGGTTCAAGCCCTGAGCAGGGAAGACCTCCTGGAGCCAGAAATAGCAGCCCTCGCAGTGTTCTACCCTGGGAAGCCCCAGGACAGAGGAGACCGATGGCTACAGGCGGCAGGGTGGCAGCGCACTGGGCACGAGAGCCCACACGCGCGACACGCGGAGCCCAAAACGAAATGGCACAGATGAGCTCACCCACAGACAGACAGACTCACAGACTTGGACAAAGAGTGTGCAGGTGTCACGGAGAGCCTGGGTGGGAGCGGAGTTTGGGGGAGAGTGGATACATGTATATGTATGGCTGAGTCCCTCTGCTGTTTAGCTGAAACTATCACAACATTGCCAATCATCTATACTCTGCTAAAAAATAAAGCTTTTTTGTTTTTAACAATCTAACCCCTTCGGACACACCTCAGGCACCTGGCCATTCTGTTCTAGGGTGTTTCGTCATGGCTCATCTCCCATCACAAAGGGGGGCATAAGACCCAGGCTGGCCAACCAGAGCTGCGCACTCTAGACTCTAGTGAGTCAATCTGAGACAAGCCCCAAGTGAAGAGAGAGCCGTTTGTACAACCTTCCCGCCCCTACCGGGCAAGCGCTGTTGCTCCTCTCTCACCTGTGAAGATGCGTCTCCTTATCCACAAAGATGATGCAACTCTTGAAGTGACGGCACCGCTCTTAGACTCATGGAAATCCTGTCTGAACGTGAAACCAAACCCGCTGAATGTAAAGCTTGCAAAATAAAAAATGCTTTTTTTTTAATTTTAAAAATGTTTAATTGAATGAAATGTCAAAACACATGAAAGTTAAGGGCGTTAACTACATTCTCCTGAAACTTCCCATAAATGCTTGATTCCTGATGAAGTCCTTCAACACACTGTCGTGGAGATTTTACTTGACTACCTCCAGCCACAGAGCACACATATGAGATAGACAATTTTACTTTCAGGAATTAAATTTTTCCTGAAATTTGTCTCCTTCAAGCTTTTATACTGTATCTATCTTATCTTCTGAAGTCATACAAATTAATCTTTCCCACTGCCGCTCTTTAAATATGTGAAGAAATTATGTTCTAATTTCCATTTCCTTCCAAATTTCATGTAAAGTGCAGAAAGAAATGTAATCTTGATGACATAATTAAGCCGTTATGTCTAATATATACGTTAACTACATTCTCCTGAAACTTCCCATAAATGCTTGATTCCTGATGAAGTCCTTCAACACACTGTCGTGGAGATTTTACTTGACTACCTCCAGCCACAGAGCACACATATGAGATAGACAATTTTACTTTCAGGAATTAAATTTTTCCTGAAATTTGTCTCCTTCAAGCTTTTATACTGTATCTATCTTATCTTCTGAAGTCATACAAATTAATCTTTCCCACTGCCGCTCTTTAAATATGTGAAGAAATTATGTTCTAATTTCCATTTCCTTCCAAATTTCATGTAAAGTGCAGAAAGAAATGTAATCTTGATGACATTAATTAAGCCGTTATGTCTAATATATCTAAAATAAGATCTGTCCTTGGTCTTTTCATTCCACTTACATTTCTCCTGTTTTTACCTTAAAAACCAAAACAGAAGCCGCCCATTACTATTCACTGAAGAAACATTTCTTTGATCTATATAAGTTCAGATATAAATGAACTCAGAAACAATTTGATCATTCCTATGCAGTTGTTGACTTTTAAAAGAATATTAAATATTTTCAGTTATTAGGAACAGATATTTTGGGTCACGTTTTCTCAATTATCTGACAATAGAACCCTTACCAATGGCAGTAACAACTTTGCCTTTTTCAGAAATTCCAGTTCTTGTATAACTTAAGCCTATAAATTACAAAATATTTTCTTCTAGAAAGATAAATTCTAATAGGACATAATGTATTACTCTAGAAACTTCACCTTTAGAAAGGAGCCATGTCATACACAACATCCCAAATAGTTCACAATACTGCCATCTAACTTTTTTGAGACCTGAGTCAATGAGGAAATCTTTTTTTTTTAAACATACTTGATTTATGCTCGAGAATGCCAATAAGTTCTAGTTTATCAGAACCAGTCATAACATGCAATTAACATTATAAATGTGAGATCAAACGAGGTTTCCAGGGACAGTGTAATTTTTTAGTCCCTTTCAATGTTGGATACAGTAATTAATATTAATATTAGCACCAAAGATCTACTGATTATTTATAAATAACTGGTATTGGTTGACTGTTAACCACTTATTTCTGTGCCTTTAACTAGAATCTCAAATTTCTTCTCTGTTACAGATTGCAGAACACTTTATTGCTAATCACCGTTCTCAGCAGGTTTCAGGATGTGCACTCTGTAATCAGAGTCCCTGAGTATAGATCCAGGATCCATTACTCACTCGTTACACATCCTGCTGCACCAGTGTACTGTTCTGGGCCTCTGCTTTCTCTTCTATAAAACGAAATGAACAGCAGCCTACTCTTGGACAGTGGGGGCACACACAGCAATGCACAGAAGCATCTGGAACAAAGTGTGCTTACAGGAGATCAATCTAGTGTGACTTCCCGCAGCTCTCAGCAGGATGGCACCTCAGAAAGTCCTTATCGTACCTATGCCTGCTTTCCAAATTACCCACCAAAATGACTTCCACCAAAGTGTTAAAATTTCCCTGGGAAAACTCCAACTAAAATCATGGGAGTCATGACTTAGAGATCTTCAGAGATTTTAAGAAGCTGTAGATTGTAAATGGCACAATAAAAAATGTCACCAGATATGAAGTTAGCCTTAGGGAGTTTACCAGCTCCTTAAACATACTAACCACCCTCTTCCTGTGTATACCTTCCCACTTTCCATCTAACGCTCTCCAGCTCCCTCCACAGGGTCCAGAGTTTCAGGGATCACAGTGCATCTGCGGTGAACGAGCAAGCCCGTGGGAGGCTACACATATTTCTTTCCTTAATTAAATTAACTGATGTTTGGCCAGGCGGACTGGGGGGCCCGCTCCTGCACGCAGGTTTCTCCACTTGCAGCAAGCAGGGGCGTCTCGTGGCCGGGGCGTCTCGTGGCCGGGGCGTCTCGCGGCTGGGGCGTCACTTGTCATGCAAGAGATGGTACAGCACAGACTGTGCCGCGCAAGCCCAGCAGCTGTGGCGCGCCCGCTCAGGTGCCCCGCGGCACACAGAATCTTCCTGGACCAGGGGCTGAACCCACATCCCCTGCACTGGAACATGGACTCTTAACCACAGGCCGGCCGGGAGAGTCCCACATTTCTTTTTATAGAGCCAGTATCGACTTTATTATAATGTTACTTGCATATACAGAAAAATGTTAGTAGAAACTATAATATTTATAACTATTGATTTCATTCAACAGTAAGACAAAATTGAAACTCAAAAAGTTACTAAACCAATAAAAATGTAACTAGTTAGCAACAGTAATTTAACAAATGGTGTTGTTTTGCTGAAGCTAATCCAGAAGTCACAGCCTAAAGCTGCTAGTAACTGCTATAGAGACAAAATTTTGAGTTCTATTACTTTCTGCTTTGCTGCATTTTCATTTTGTCAGCCTGCTTTTCTTCTAACTTTTTTTAAAATACTTTATTCTATTTTACAATACTGCATTGGTTTTGCCATACATTGACCTGAATCAGCCATAGGTGTACACAATCTCCCAATGCCGAAGCCCCCTCCCACCTCCCACCCCACACCATCTCTCCGGATCATCCCATACACTAGCCCCAAGCATCCTGTATCCTGTATTGAACATAGACTGGCGCTTCATTTCTTATATGATAGTATACATGTTTCAGTGCCATTCTCCCAAATCATCCCACCCTCTCCCTCTCCCTCAGAAGCCAAAAGTCCGTTCTATACCTCTGTGTCTCTTATGTTGTCTCACTTACAGGGTCACCGTTACTATCTTTCTAAATTCCACAACTTTTTATTTTATACTGGCGTATAGCTGATTAACAATGTTGCGATAGTTTCACGTGGACAGCAAAGGGACTCAGCCACACATACACAGGTATCCATTCTTCCCCAAACTCTCCTCCCACCCAGGCTGCCACATAATATTGTCAGCTCTCTTCTCTAATGGAAGAACTGGGAAATCCCTACTGAAATAATCTTCAGGGAAGGCATCTGACCTCCACTTGGTTTTCGTTCAGTTCGCTTTTTACTTGTTAGACCCTGATAGTGGATGCTCAACACCAAACAGCCAACACAGCAGGCACTGAAACGTCTAAGCAAGGTCCTATTGTAAGAGACACTCTCAGATGCAAGAAAGAAAACCTTACGTTCCACTTTATTACAGCTGAAATAAAAATGGTTAGTATTTCTGCAGAGAATTGTGAAAATGTTACACAAATTCCCAGACCCCACTGGGAGAAGTAGGTCACTTTGAAGTAGGAAAACAAAGGTGTCCCAGTTTGCCGAGGTCTCTCCCAGTTTTTATAAATAACTTTGGAGGATTTTGCAGACGAGCATCAGCTCCTCCGGTCACTTTTTGAGTAGGTCACCCTCCCCTGATTTGCTTCTGTCCGCAACTCCTGGATCTCCAGTTTTCTCTCCCAGCACTTCCTAGGGAGTACAAACGATAAACAATCTGCCTGCAATGCAGGAAACCTGAGTTTGATCCGTGGGTCAGGAAGATCCCCTGGAGAAGGAAATGGCAACCCACTCCAGTATTCTGGCCTGGAAAAATCCCACGGACAGGGGAGCCTGGTGGGCTGCAGTCCATGGGGTCGCAGAGTCGGATGCAACCGGACAGTTAACTAACACTTTCACCCCCAGTTTCAGCACTGAAAGTCCCACATCCTGGGAACTTCCAGGGCAAATCAAGAGGGCCAGGCGCCCTCCTTTGGAGCATGGAGCACTTGATGTGTTAAAGAAAGCCTGTGTTTGTTCCATAGTGGGAGACAGGTGGGAATAAAGCGTGCCTGGATGTTACCCGCAGCCTCCTTCTTACTCAGCACCTGCTTTTCATAACAATCTAGTTAACCCCAGACTTCTCTACCCCTGTCCTGGAGGCAAGAACTTAGCCCTCCCCTGGCAAGGAAGCAAAGCTTATAAATAACTTCACAGTATTCCACAGACGAGCATCAGCTCCCCCGGTCACTTTTGGAGCCTACCGCCTGGCCTGGGATCTCCAGGTTTCTTCGCTTTAGTCTGAGTGCTTATACTCAGGGGAGGGAGTCTTTCTTGCACCTCAACGCAGTGGGGCTTGTTTTCAGGCTCCAGACAGCCCCCCACAAAGAAACAACAGGTCAATATATTTCATGAATATAGATTCAAAAATCAACAACAAAATATTGTAAGTCAAACCGAGAAACATTTCAAAATGATTATTATAAGCCATGACCAAGAAGGAAAATCAACTGATATAATACACCATATTAATAGAAAATTCTAAAGAATCTGCTAAAAGTGTTTTTTTTTTACTTTATGTAAAATAACTCAGAATAAAGGAGTTCAGTGAGTTTGAAGGATATAAAATCAACACATTAAATCTCTTGTCTTTTTTCTACAATAGCAATTAGCAAATTGAAATAGAGATTAAGAAAACAGTCTCAAAAACTAAAGAATACATTTAATAAAATAAATGTAAAATTTTTACTCTGAAAACAACAAAATACTTTTGAAAGAAATTAGAGAAGATGCAAACAAGTGGGGAGACATCTGTGTTAAGTCATTAATATTGTGTTAAGATGGCAATATATCCCATAACTGTCTACAGAGAAAATAACACTTTACTTGAAAAGTAACAATTCAAATGACTGATGATAGGCTAAAAAGAAAAAAGAAAAGAAAACAGAAACGGAAGCCAGGACAGAAAGCAGAGGACACTGGCCTTGCTTCTCTAGGGCTGCTATAACAGACAGCCACAAACTTAGCCGCTTTAAGAACAGAAAGGCTAAGCAGTTTAAGCCATTCTCTTATTTTTAGTTCTGTAGTTGAAAGTCTCACGTGGGTTAGATGCTCGGGAGCAGGGAAATTTCCTGAGGCTTGATCACGCCTTTGCGTATGCCGAAGCCCCCTTCCTCATGACCTTTGCCATGGGCGGAGTTCCTCACGCTGGCTCCCCACACTAGACTCCACGCCATTAGCAACAAATTCACATCTCTGATATGAGTTTCAGACACATGAGATAGCAGTCTCACATGGTCCAACTCTCATGCACATTTCAAGAATAACATAATGAGAGAAAAAAAAGCATGCTCCAAATTATGGAATACAAGCACCTGTTCTTTTTTATTTTCTTTCTTGTTCTACCACTCTAAA
>SJYC01048829.1:0-82758 GCA_006408675.1 Madoqua kirkii | reverse complement strand
TTTATAATAGTCAGGACACGGAAACAACCCAGATGTCCATCAGCAGATGAATGGATAAGAAAGCTGTGGTACATATGCACAATGGAGTATTACTCAGCCCTTAAAAAGAATACACTGGAATCAGTTCTAATGAGATGGATGAAATTGGAGCCGATTATACAGAGTGAAGTAAGTCAGAAAGAAAAACACCAATACAGTATACTGACACATATATATGGAATTTAGAAAGATAGTAATGATGACCCTGTAAGTGAGACAACAAAAGAGACACAGGGGTATAGATCGGACTTTTGGCCTCTGAGGGAGAGGGAGAGGGTGGGATGATTTGGAGAATGGCAATGAAACATGTATACTATCATGTAAGAAACGAAGCGCCAGTCGATGTTCGATACAGGATGCAGGATGCTTGGGGCTGCGGAAGGTTTCCTACAGAGGGTTTCTCCATCTGATGGCTTTCATGGGTCAGGCCCTGTCTGCTCCGAGGTCAGCGGCGTCTTCAGACCGGAACGTCTCACATGCTGCCTTAGGCCGTTGGGGCTCAGCCCTGGGCCTCCTTGCAGGGAGCTTCACCGTCTCTGCTCTGCAGACCCCTGGCCCTGCAGCGTGTGTGGCCTGGCCTCCCGGTGAGGAGGCCTCTGAATGCGGGCGGCAGCAGGACTGCAGGGACTTTGCCCCTTCGGAGCTGAGCTCAGGTCTGGCACAAGGCGGCTGTCCCTCGGTTACCGCCGCACAACGGTCAGCAGTTGTCCTTGACCCGCACGTATAAATATGGTCTGGGAAGCTGGTGGTGGTTTTTCTCATCATGTCCGACTCTTGTGACCCGCCAGGCTGCCCCGTCCATGGGATTTTCTAGGCAAGAATACTAGAGTGGGTTGCCATTTCCTTCTCCAGGGGATCTTCCCAACCCAAGGACTGAACCCAGGTTTCCTGCACCGCAGGCAGATTCTTTTATCGTCTGAGCCACCAAGGAAGCCCTCTGCGTAGCTATTTCCCTGTTTCACTGGGGAACCCTGTTTGACCAGCTCTCTATCATCTCCTAGACCCTGCTGCATCCCCCCAAGCCCCGGAAGATTCCCAAGGTGCCCCCGATGCTGGAACGCTGCAGTTCGGGGCAACCCTAACGCTTACTGTCCAGGCTGCCCAGACCTCCTTCTCTGAGCCCTACGGCTGTTGCTGTCCTCAGGCCCCACACCAGTCCCAGGATGTGCCTGGAAAGGAAGGAGGCCTGTGAGCGTCAAGAGCGGTAGGCTGTGCTCAGCGTCAGCAACTCCACCAAACTTGGCAACACGTCCTGTAAGACATCAGAGCAGAGGTCAGAGCAGAGGTCAGGGTGGACACACACAAGCGAAAAAAAAAGCTTGGGCCTAACTCCTTTGGTTGCACATGGCAACACCTTTATTGAGAACCTAGGAACCCCTGCGGACAAAGGAGACGGGAACGGCAGCGGCCTCCCCGGCGCATCGCTGCGCCTGCCTCTGAGCAGCGTGCCAGGTGGGGCAGTCCCGGTGTGGGGCTCACCCCGAGCAGTGGGCTCGAGTGGCGTAGCTGCTCCCACGCTCTGCCGGTGAGGAGCTGCTGATTGAGGCAGAGTTGGAGTCTCACTCGTGTTGACTTTCTGGCTTCGGGAGACTTTATAGTTTTTCCCTTTAAATCCACAATCCATGGGCCCCATAGGGAGAATCTGGTCTCATTTGCTCTATTTTGGACAAACACCTCACATGACTGCTGTAAACGGTTGCATAATTCTTGCAAAGGCCTTCTTGTTCATTCTAGAACTTTTCCATCAACTGGCAGACCCAAATTGTTCTGGATTTGGCCGCAGGGGATTCAAAGCCCGTTCTCCTCGAACAGCTTTTCCCGGTGGTGGCCCTTTGATGGGAAGTATTGACGCACACCCGGAGAGGGCGGGAGGCGAACAAGCGGCGAGGAGCGCGGTGTCAGCGGCTGGCCTTCCCGAGCCGCTGCCCCAGGCCCTAGACCGCTCCTGGCCTCCCGCCCACCCTGGGGGCAGCCTTGCAGGGTCACGTGGGTCGCTCCTCAGTGTGATCCAGCTGACGTGCTTCTTTCGGCGAGCTCCTTATGAGAGTCCCTTCAGGTGTTGCCGGGGAAGTTGAGAGCAAGTGCTGAGAGGGGCCGCTGGCCTCTGCCGGCAGGGCACTGTGCTATGCGAGGCTCAGGGAGCGAGGGCAGAGGCTCAGGACGTCAGAGGCTCTGCCTGGCCCACCACGGTAACGTGACCGCTGGGAGCGCCGCACATCCCACACCCGCCGGCAGTTCCTGAGCGGCGGCGTGAGGCGAGGCTGGACAGGGTCTACGGTCGCGTGTCTCATGAGGATAACGGCTTGTGGTTCTGCAGTAGCTCTGGGCCAGGACTGGAAAAGCAGCTGGCGCCCACACTCTAGAAGCAAGATCATGCTCTGCTGCCCCGAGCTGGGGAGGCGCGGCATGAACAGGACCGGCCCTGCTAGCTCGCTCCTTCACCTGCTCACAGCACAGCTTCAGGGCTGCCGCAGCCCTGGCCCAGCTCACATGCAGCCCCCAGCCAGCAAGCTCCTGGGTCCTCAGGCTTAGGACTGGGCCCCGTGAGCGTTCACTCGGAGCCCAGGGCCAGGGCCGGGGGACTCATGCTGCCTGGCGGGCGGACAGGCAGGAGCACAGACGCCAGATCCCTCGGCCGTGCGACCCGTCCACGTGGCCGATCGGGGCCTGGCCCCTGGCTGTCAGGGTGCCGCGGCTGCTGGGGGCTTCGCGAGGGGCAGGTGCTGCTGGGCTACTTGGCTTCCACCAGCTGCTCCAGGCGCTGTAACATCGTCAGACGCAGGGCTTGGAACCTGGAGGGAGACACAGCCGAGAGGATTCACTGGTACCAGAGGGGACGGAGCGAGGAGCACAGCAGAGGAGCGCAGAGGTGCTGGGCCTGGAGACCCACGGCTCCTGCCCGGCTGATTAGTGTTCACCATCTCTCCTCTGCCAAGGAGAAGGAAGAGCCAGGACCCACATCCTGTGAGGCCACTGGCTTTGAGGAGCAGTCAAACAGGGCTGCAGACTCTGTCAAGCTTCACAGGAGGATGCTCCTTCTATTCCAAAGAGTCTCCAGTACGGACAGGGGTGTGCTGGACTAGACGGGCGGCAGAGGGGGTCAGGAAGCCTGTGTCCGAGCCGTGGCTCCACAGTCACGTGGTGCAGACTCGTCCCTCACCTCGGGCCACCCTTCCCTCTCTGTGAACCGAGTGACCCCCAGGTCCCTCCTCGCTCCAGGGACACGGCTCCCTCTGCCGAGGTCTCCGCTGACTGCCTTGAGTGGGGCCTGACTGTACACACAGACGCTTTCAAAGAGACGTTCAGCCAGAAGCCAGGATTTACACAGCCCCCCGACCGCAGACTCTCACTGTGAGTGGCCTCCTTCCTTCCCTTCCTAAGAGGGACTCTCGGACGGAGTTTCCCTTGCAGAGGGAGACACAGACCATCGGGGCTTGCGACCTGACCTCACACAGCCAGGCCCTGCCGGAGCATCCCCCCAGGAGCCAGCAGTGACACTCACTCTCCTGCCCCTTGAACTAGTCCCCTGCGCTTGCAACCATCCGTGGGTATGGGCAGTCCCAATAACCGCTGCCTTGGGGCAGGCTCAGCGCTCCCGCCAGCGCGGAAGGGCACTTTTCAGACCAGGCTGAGTGTGCACGGGCAGGCCCCCCGGCAGCACCTCCAGGGCAGTGTCGCCAGCGGATCACACAGCCCTGGGCCAGGGCTGGCCCACGCTGCGGCCTGAGTCTCCTGCCCAGGCTCAGCAGCTCGTGCCTGCCCCATGATGGCGGGGCTGCCGAGGCTCGATGGGCGGCCAGGGCTGCAGGCCCCCATTCTGTCAGGCTGTCACCCAGTCCGGTGGCCCTGTGGAGCAAGGGGCCGGGGGCAGCGCCCCTGAACTGTGTGAGGACGCCTGGCACACCTGCAGGGGAGCTCTCCCAGCCCCGGGCTGGAGCTCTGACCGCGCTGCCCTGCTGTCCCAGCCCCGGGCCTGGAGCTCTGACCGCGCGCTGCCCTGCTGTCCCAGCCCCGGGGGGGGCCTAGAGCTCTGACCACGCGCTGCCCTGCTGTCCCAGCCCCAGGCTGGAGCTCTGACCGCGCTGCCCTGCTGTCCCAGCCCCGGGCCTGGCGCTCTGACCGCGCTGCCCTGCTGTCCCAGCCCCGGGCTGGAGCTCTGACCACGCGCTGCCCTGCTGTCCCAGCCCTGGGCCTGGAGCTCTGACCGCGCTGCCCTGCTGTCCCAGCCCCGGGCCTGGAGCTCTGACCGCGCGCTGCCCTGCTGTCCCAGCCCCGGGGGGGGCCTGGAGCTCTGACCACGCGCTGCCCTGCTGTCCCAGCCCCAGGCTGGAGCTCTGACCGCGCTGCCCTGCTGTCCCAGCCCCGGGCCTGGCGCTCTGACCGCGCTGCCCTGCTGTCCCAGCCCCGGGCTGGAGCTCTGACCACGCGCTGCCCTGCTGTCCCAGCCCTGGGCCTGGAGCTCTGACCGCGCTGCCCTGCTGTCCCAGCCCCGGGCCTGGCGCTCTGACCGCGCGCTGCCCTGCTGTCCCAGCCCCGGGGGGGGCCTGGAGCTCTGACCACGCGCTGCCCTGCTGTCCCAGCCCCAGGCTGGAGCTCTGACCGCGCTGCCCTGCTGTCCCAGCCCCGGGCCTGGCGCTCTGACCGCGCTGCCCTGCTGTCCCAGCCCCGGGCTGGAGCTCTGACCACGCGCTGCCCTGCTGTCCCAGCCCTGGGCCTGGAGCTCTGACCGCGCTGCCCTGCTGTCCCAGCCCCGGGCCTGGAGCTCTGACCGCGCGCTGCCCTGCTGTCCCAGCCCCGGGGGGGGCCTGGAGCTCTGACCACGCGCTGCCCTGCTGTCCCAGCCCCAGGCTGGAGCTCTGACCGCGCTGCCCTGCTGTCCCAGCCCCGGGCCTGGCGCTCTGACCGCGCTGCCCTGCTGTCCCAGCCCCGGGCTGGAGCTCTGACCACGCGCTGCCCTGCTGTCCCAGCCCCGGGCTGGAACTCTGACCGCGCTGCCCTGCTGTCCCAGCCCTGGGCCTGGAGCTCTGACCGCGCGCTGCCCTGCTGTCCCAGCCCCACGACTGGCCATTCAGGTGCTGCTTACTTCATGGTCAGTTTGATTATTTCTCTTTCCTCCTCTTCTTTTAATTTCTCAACAAAACTGTCCAGCACCGGCATTTCAAACTTAATGTACTGAGCGACCTAGAAAATCCAAGAACATTTCAACGTGCTTTAACCTAGAGGCCAAAAGTGTTTTCTTTTCCTTCTGGCTGATTCAGCAGGGTCTTGTCTCCAAGGAAGAGGCTGCCTGTTTTCCTCCCACCCCCCCTGACACAGCTCTGTGTGCACCAGGATGGGAGGATGGAGCCCATTCTGACCCCAAAGGCAACTGGGAGGAGAGATTAAACTGAGTTTTAGGAAGACCATTCAACAGTGAGCCGATCACTAGGCGTTCTCGGGGTGGGGGTGGAGATGGTGGGAAGCCATTGTTCCCAACAATAGAATGAAACTCACTAGTCTGCAAATGGCCCGAGGGACACAGGGTCACAGACCTTCCTCTTGAGGTCCACACCCTATAGGCCTGTTCTGTGCAGCGGAGTTTGGAAACGCGCTCATCACCCGGCCAGGACTCAAGATGTCCTGAGACACCTGATACTTTCCATAAGGGGCAGTTAGACCCTAGGCAAGGAGCTTTTGTTGTTTTTTTAATGTAAACAACAACAAAACGCACTCCAATGAAGGAAAAGACTCTACCTGTCTGGAAAGAGTGGAAAAGGCCAGGCCAGCGTTTTCTAAGACCCAACTTCTTTTTCCCCTGAGCCAGCTGACGGATCTGGTGGTGGCTGATGGCAACAAGCTGGATGAAACCCTGAAGACGGGATGGACTCTGTGATGGTCATGGGGGGCCCGGAAGCATTGCCCAAGGGGGCTCTGCCCAAGGTCACAGGAGTCTGCCATGCCGCCGTCCCTAGCCCCTCCCTCAGGAAAGGCCTCGGGGTGCCTCAGCCCCACTCACATCGTGGGGGACCTCCTCGCCCAAGTCAGCTTCCATCAAGAATATCCTGGCAATCTTCTCACACGGCCCATGCAGGATTCTGGAAATCAGTGGGTACTCACAGTCTTTTAACTTTGTACGCTCTGCAAAAGAACGTGGTAGAGAAAATTCGTGGGGTGGTAGGACCATGTCTCTCTGTTCCAGGATGGGAACGGGATGGAAGAGAGACGTCCAGGGGCCCTGGCAGCGAAGCTGTGTGATGGACACTGCCTTGGTGTGGACCGCGTCCTTCAGCGAAGGCCCAGCTCAGACAGGAACAGTGGCTGGAGGGGCACGGCGCGGGAAGCGGACTCGGGGAGGCCAGGCCATGCAGCGCTGGACAGGGCTGTGCGGTACAAGCTCTGCGTCAGCAGCTCTCAGCGGGCGAGGGGCTTCTCATCCAGCCTGAAGACACAGACGCCCAGTCCTCCCCACTCCTCACCGAACCCACGGGAGAGAGCGGCTCACCAGTGGTTCTGGTGGGATTCCGGAAGGGATGACAAATGTGCCTGGATATAAGCCTGAGAAGGCTGCCCGTGGTGGGGGCACAGCGTGTCCCAAGGCCAGGAGGGCACCTGCCCTGTGCCCACTGCACAAGCCAGCTCGGCCCTCTGTCGGTGAGCTTGCCAAATGGATGGGGACTTGAGTCAAAGGCAGACACTTACCCCCAGACTCATGAACGATGTAGAGCGCAAACTCACTGGGGCCGTTTTCCACCTGCACAGGTAGAGACAGGAAGTCAGACCATGGCTTTTCAAGACAGGAGAGAGAAGAGGGCCCTGGCAGTAACCACATCTCCAACGCCACCCACACAAATCCCCAGGGACCACCCCCCCCTTAAATTCCCAGAGCATTTCTCCTGCTACCTCAGCAGAGGAAACCTCGTTCAGCCTTCTTCCAGGAGCCCTGGCTTTCACCAGCCCCTCCCCAGCAAAACCGCCAACCACCAGCCGCTGGGGCGAGGCTGCCCACGGCCACACTTACCCGGAACTTGTTCAGCAGCAGAGTGAGCACCCGCACGGTCGTCATGGTGCTGCTGACTCTCACGTTCGTCATGGACCCGTAGGCAGGAGTGAACACGGAGGTCTGCACAGGAAGGGGCGGCGGCTCAGGGCGAGGCCAGAGGGGACACAGGGCTGGCACCAGGCAGGGTGTGGGCGTACTGTCAGCCCACTGGTGCTGAGCAGCCTGGGGCAGCAGGTGAACCTGGGCTCTGCAATCACTTGTGTCTGTCCATCCACACAGATCCACACACAAGCTGCGCCCGGATCCAGGCATGAGCAGAGAAGCTTTGCCAGCTCACATTGTACGAGGCTGCTAAGGAAGATGCCTGCGGGCAGGTCTCTAAGAGCCAGATTCTTTTTTCTAGGAACCAGGGCCATGGGAAGCTTGGTGTGCTGCAGTGCATGGGGTCACAAAGAACTGTACACAACTGAGTGAAGAGGAACTAAAAAGCCTCTTGATGAAAGTGAAAGAGGAGAGTGAAAAAGTTGGCTTAAAGCTCAACATTCAGAAAACGAAGATCCCATCCGGTCCCATCACTTCATGGGAAATAGATGGGGAAACAGTGTCAGACTTTATATTTTTGGGCTCCAAAATCACTGCAGATGGTGACTGCAGCCATGAAATTAAAAGACACTTACTCCTTGGAAAAAAAGTTATGACCTAGATAGCATATTCAAAAGCAGAGACATTACTTTGCCGACTAAGGCTTGTCTAGTCAAGGCTATGGTTTTTCCAGTAGTCAGGTATGGATGTGAGAGTTGGACTGTGAAGAAGGCTGAGTGCTGAAGAATTGATGCTTTTGAAGTGTGGTGTTGGAGAAGACTCTTGAGAGTCCCTTGGACTGCAAGGAGATCCAACAAGTCCATTCTGAAGGAGATCAACCCTGGGATTTCTTTGGAGGAAACGATGCTAAAGCTGAAACTCCAGTACTTTGGCCACCTCATGTGAAGAGTTGACTCATTGGAAGAGACTCTGATGCTGGGAGGGATTGGGGGCAGGAGGAGAAGGGGACGACAGAGGATGAGATGGCTGGATGGCATCACGGACTTGATGGACGTGAGTCTGAGTGAACTCCGAGAGATGGTGATGGACAGGGAGGCCTGGCCTGCTGTGATTCATGGAGTCGCAAAGAGTCAGACATGACTGAGCGACTGAACTGACTGACTGAGTGACTGAACCGGAGAAGGCGATGGCACCCCACTCCAGTGCTCTTGTCTGGAAAATCCCATGGAAGGAGGAGCCTGGTAGGCTGTGGTCCATGGGGTCGCTAAGAGTTGACACGACCGAGTGACTTCACTTTCACTTTTCACTTTCATGCAATGGAGAAAGAAATGGCAACCCACTCCAGTGTTCTTGCCTGGGAAATCCCAGAGACGGGGGAGCCTGGTGGGCTGCCGTCTATGGGTCACAGAGTCAGACACAACTGACGCGACTTAGCAGCAGCAGAGAGACTGAACAATAACGAGGGCCGTGAGGGTCATCCACGAGGGGCTGGGGAGCGAGTCTCTCTACTCCATCTAGAACCAAATCACTGAGTGTCTGCTGATTCTGAGGCTAAAGGTTCTCAAATCTGTCCTCTTTGCTCTGTTCTCCCAGCTCTCCTGCGGTGAGGCCCTCTGTTTATACTGCATCAGCTTCCCACTTTTCCCCTCTAGTCTTAGCCCTTCCAATCCATCTTTCACCCTATTGCCCAAAGGAACAACCTTTCAAACATTTTGCAACTCAAAGTGTGTTCTGACCAGCCGAGTCAGTATAGAGTCTCGGGCTCCCTGGGGCAGACTCCTGGGTTGGCATCTGCATTTGAGGAGAACGCCCCGGGATGCTACTTGTAGGGTAAACCTTGAGCGGCACTGTATCACCGCAGGCGCCACAGCCCAGACGGTGGCGTCCGCAGCTCCTCCCGCACGGCGCTCATGTGGCGATGGCTCCCTCCCAAGCATCCCGTGCTCCAGCCACGCGGCTTCTGCACAGTTTTGGGGCCCGTGGTATTCTCGCAGGCATCCTGCCTTTGTTCATGAGACACCATATGTGAAGTCAGCCAGGGAATTCCAGGGAATAAACTTAAAGCTTATTAAGTCCTTAATGATCACTAATCAGGTAATAACCCTGCTAAATACTTCATATAGATTCTTTGGTTTCATCCTCAAGGCAGTCCTTAGAAGTACACGGAGCTTGGAGAGGTTAGTAGCTCATTGGAGTCACCTGTCTGGAAAGGGCAGAGCTGCCCCACCCTCACGCTTCACCAGTGCGGCCCAGGGTCCTCCCTTCGTGTCTGACTTCCCTCTGGGCCAGCTCCTCCTTGCTTTCCGAAACCAAATCGCAGCTCACACGTTCCTCCTGTGTGGTCCTAGCTCGGCTTTCCCCAGGATGCACTGGGGTCAGGGTACATGAGGGCTCCGTTCAGCGTTCCCAGCTGAGGCCCAAGTACGAGAGCCAGCCTCAAACCCAGACCTGCTTTCTCCAGCTGAGATGCAGAATGACCCAGTGGTGCAGAAAGTCCGACTGGACTTTCAGTTTCTAAGAAATATGGAACAGAGGGGTCAGGCTCTCTTATGGAACAGAGGAGTCAGGCTGTCTCGGAGAAGAAAGGTCATGTCAACAAGACGCAGGGTTTCTTCCGCCTGAACTCTTTTCTCAAGAAGAGACCAACCAGCTCCAAGTAGGAGCAAAGGTCCGGTGGCTCTTCCCGTCCCTAACCCCAGTGGTTCCTCCCTCGTAGAACACACTCGAGTCCGACGGGCATAGCGCTGCAAACAAGGCCAGGCTTACCCGCTCTGGAGATCAAGCCAGCACTGCTGTGAGCAAGAACTGTCTCAGAAACTAATTAAGTGGAGCAATAGTGCAGTTCTAAGAACTAAAACCTGGAATAACAACTCCGGGAAGTTAACTCTAGGAATGTATTATTGTTATTATTTTTTAACTGTTTCCTGTGACTCAAGCACTATATTACCTGGTTTCTAAGGACACTGATTCTGAAAGGATGTGGAGTGAGGAGCAAAAAGGGAGCCCCTGCTCCTTCAGGAGATGTGAATCCACGGTCCAGCATGCCTGAGACGCTAGCTCATGTCCCGGGAGGCACCCAGTGTGCCTGGAAGAATGGACCCAGGGTGGCAGCTAAGTCTGTGACTTGGGGAGCAGCCACCCTGACTAGCGTGTCCAGTGTAGGGCTGTAAGAAGCCCTTCTTGGCAGGACGGCACCAGGGAAGCGGGAGCCTGTGATGAAGCCCCGACTGACTGTTCACTTCCGTTCATTGCAAAGGCTCCAGGGCGTTCAGGATTCTCCATGTGCCTGTGACATTTGCAACGACTACTGTCAGGTTTAAAGTGCCCAACACACCTCTTAGAGGAGAGGAGAACGTATTGAAGATAAAGCCCACGATTCAGTACCTTGAGTCATAAAAACCTCCCTTTTTTAAAATCTAGGAATGTAGAATTAGAATGAGCCTAAATCCATGCAAAGGACCTTTCAAATTTTCAAATAGTCCCTTAAAGGGGCATATCAATATGTATTCAAATATTAGCAAATGGTGCTTACTTAACACTTTGCAGACTAAACTCCTTTGGAACAGCATTTAAAGAATACCCAAGTCGGGGACTTTGCTGGCAGTTCAAGGGTTAAGACCTTGCCTTCCAGTGCAGGGGGCTGGGTTTGACCCCTGGGCAGAGAGCTAAGATCCCACATACCTTGTGGCCAAAAAACAGAAGCAATATGGCAACAAATTCAATAAAGACTAAAAATGGTCTACGTTAAAAAACAACAACAACAACAACAACAACAACCCCAAGTTAGATGGCTGGTCCTTTGGCTAATCCAGACATTCTTAATCTCTGTTTAACTTCAGCCCTGCCTTCCCCTCCCGCTCTGAGGAAACTACTCTCAAATACTCCTGGTTTTCCTAGATTTGGGCTTCCCTGGTGGCTCAGATGGTAAAGAACCTGCCTGCAGTGCAGGAGACCCGGGTTCAATCCCTGGGCCAGGAAGATCTCTCGGAGAAGGGAATGGCCACCCACACCAGTATTTTTGCCTGGCGAACCCCTTGGACAGAGGAGCCTGGCAGAGTATAGTCCACGGGGTCACAAAGAGCTGGACATGACTGAGCGGCTGACACACTCACCCTCCTAGACTTACTGAAGAAAACCTATTGCTCCTCATTAACACTCACTGCAAACCTAGTGTGGATGGACGGAGGTCCTGATGATGGAGCAGGGTCCCTTCAGCCTGCCTTGTTGAATTCTTCATCCCCAGGTGCAGGGTACTGCAGGAGTATCTTGAATGGCTCCCTGCAGACCTCCCCTGTGGGACTGTGCTTCAGATTGGAGCCAAGACCTCCCTTCGCCCAGCTCCCCCATCCCATGAGTCACTCACTACCTATCAGGAAGGGCAGCTGCTGAGCCTGGAAGCTTCCCAGCGCTGCGGGATGTGTTACAGGGCAGGACGCTCCATTCAGGGCCTCACCCACACCGCCGTGAGTGCCATTTATAGCAACAATCCACTTCTCCTTTTTACAGTTGGGTTTGTTTATGGAATGATGTCATCAGGGGAAGGAGATCTTTTTTTCCTGAGGTCAGTACAATACATACTTGGACAAAAGGCTGGGACAAAAGGCTAAGTGCTGGGAATCAGGAGCTGTACGAGTTCTCTGGGACCCTTCCCCCGTGCTCCGGGCACACCTCGACCCAGCTGGCTTAATCTGCCGAGCAACGATGACAGTGGGGACAGGACGTTCCCCTGAAACAATGAACCGGCCTTGGGTGGAAACCTTGCAGAAGTGACTGTGAAAGACGAATTTAGCGTCACCCTCCAGATATTCACACAGTTTGTGAGAATGAACTGTTGGAAAAAAGACAGGCTTTGTGGTCATGAAATGAAATGTTATTTGCGGCCAGACAACTGTCCTCCTGAGCCTGCTTCTCCATCAGGACACGGGCACGGCCTCACCTGCATACCAGGGCTGTGCATGTGGGCTAAGTCGCTTCCGTTGTGTCTGACTCTTTGCGACCCCTTGCACTGTAGCCTCCCCACCCCCAAGCTTCTCTGTCCATGGGATTTCCCAGGCAAGAATACGGGGGTGGGCTGCCCCGCTCCCCTCCAGGGATCCAGCCTGCGTCTCTTACGTCTTCTGCACTGGCACCCCCTGGGAAGCCTACCAGGGTTTTGCTGAGGGTGAATTCAGGCGTGACCACTGAGGGGCCCCCGCTAGAGGCCCAATACCTGCATGGTGCTTGGGGCTGGCTCTCCAAGTCTCAGCTTCAGGGCCCAGGGGAGAGGCCAGGCTGGGCCCTCACCTTGTGGTTGTAAAAGTGCCCGTTGATGGAGAAGCGGTGTCGCCGGATCCTCTGGGCCTCGCCGGGCGCCCGGCTCCTGGGCCGCCTCTGGATCACACAGGCTGCGTCGCTCCTGGTCCGCATCAGCTGAGGGGTCTCCTCGTCCTCCTCCGCTGGCTCTGTGGCAAGAAGTGGACAAGGGGGTCAGGCTCAGGACAGGGGCCTGCAGCAGTGCAGAGCCGCCTCCGTGGCGGTGCTGCGTGTGACGCGTGGCTCCCTGGTGCACTGGGCTGCAGGAGACGGCAGTGTGAGCACGGTGCCTGTGATGGAGGCTGGGGCCCAGCCAGTGTGATACCCATTTTGCAGACAGGAAAGCTGACCCCCAGACAGGATAACCTGTGTCACCACGCCACACGGCCATAGCCTCTGGGCCTCCACCTCCAGGGACCCAGAGCAGGACCTTGACAGCCCCAGCCCTGACCTCTGGGACAAGCCCTTCACTCAGTCCAAGAGGAGGTGCAGAGAGGACAGATCCCAGGCACGGATCCTGGCGGGTGGGGAAGAGGTCCCAGGGGCCCGTAGGGCCAGGTGAGAGCCGTGTTCTCTGCAGATGTTCTCCTTTTCAGAAGGCAGCACGTTGCAGAGGTTCAGAACCACATCCCGCTGGAAGCCTCCGCTTCCCTGTCCTTGGGAGAGGACTCAGTGCCTCGGGCTGAGGAGAGATTCAGCAGGGACTGGGCTGCCCTGGTGGCTCACTGGTGAAGACTCTGCCTGCAGGGCAGGGATTGCAGATGTGGGTTTCAGCCCTGGGTCAGGAAGATCCCCTGGAGAAGGGCATGGCAACCCATTCCAGTATTCTTGCCTGGAGAATTCCATGGACAGAGGAGCCTGGCGGGCTACAGTCTATGGGGTCGCAGAGTCTAACACGACCAAGACAGCTTAGCACACGCTCTTGAAGGCAAACGAAGCCACTCTTTGCTACTCCACAAAGCTGATCTCCAGAGATGGCGGTCATGGGGCAGCCCCCCGCCACCCCGGATGAGTGGGACCGGGTCTTGGGCTGCTCGCAGCCCCACCGACCTGGTCTGTCTCTGGAACTCTCCTCCTGGGGCCCAGCCTGAGCGCCGGGTTCCTGGGCAGTGGCTCTGCCGTCTTGAACAGGTGGCTCCTTCCTGGAAAGAGACAGTCACGGTGCTGAGAGGGCTGCTGGCAGAGAAAGGTGGTTCAGATCAAAGAAGAGGAAGCCGGCTGCCTCTGCAGGCTGGACACAGGCCAGAAGCAGGACAGGCCGAGCCGAGGCCCGGATTTCACACATGGTCAACGTAAAAGATGAAAGAAATGCAAAGGACTGCCAGTACCTGCTGGAAGGAGAGGGAGTCTGCCCTGCAGACCTGAGCGGCCTGTTCTAGGCCCCGGGGTGCGGACAGATGGACACACAGACCCGTGCTGGGCACCAGGCCGAGGCGGTCGGCTTCTGTGGCCACGTGCCGAGTGGGCTCCCTGGGCTGCCTCCTGGCCCGGGGAGTAGGGCAGCAGCGTCCTGGAGGGGGCTAACCGCCAAGCCTCGAGAAAGGCGGACTCCAAGCCAGGGCAGCCAGCGCTGGACTGGAGGAGGGGTGGGCGGGATGGGAAGTGGCCGCACCGCGAAAGGAACCTGGGGGGAGTGGACAGAGGGGCAGAGCCGGCACGGAGCGGCCTCCGCGGGGCCTTGTCGGAGATGCTCCTGTGGCTCCTTCTACCTCCTTTGTCAGGAGCCCATCCAAACCTGAGGCTCTAAGGCCCCAAATCCACTGTGAGTGACTGGGGACATCTGGGGATGCACCGGGGGCACTGGCGTGCAAAGGGCCACGAGAGCAGCGAGTTTACTTGAATCTCTGAAGGGAAAGTGTTTTGAATTTCCGACTCTTAGAAGGATTTATTACGTGTGGAAGCAAGCAAAACTCAGCCGCTTACTGCCGGTCTTTGGGTGGAAAGTGGGAAGAGGCAAACGTCTGTTAAGACAGCTAGAAAACCGTTTTATCCTGATCAAAACGTTAATATATTCAAATAAATCTGATATAAATTCTGATAAATTTGTAAAAATAAATTCTGATATTGAAATAAAAGCAGAGCCGTTGGAGGCTAAACCTGTGTGTTTTAGGAAAGAACAGGAGGTGCTGAGAGGCTTGGCCTGCAGACGGCTTTGGGAGGCCTCTCTCTCTTACAGACGAGGAATGTCTGAGAATCGCAAGTGGAGGAGAGGGCAGCCTGGGTCGCTCTCCGGGGGCCGGGGCGGAGCGGGAGGGGGAGCGGGCGGGTGACTTGGTTGTCACGGAGAAGAACCACTTCGGGGTGAGGCTTCAGGTTGGCAGCTGAGGTCCTGGGCTGAGGCAGTCAAGGGGTGACAGGAGTGACCGGGATGAGGGTGGGTCACCGTCCCACCTCCCCTCCCACCTCCCGCCCCAGACAGAAACGGGGCTTTCACGCAGAGACAGAGATCAACCTGCTGGCCCCGCACACTCCAAGCAGCACTTCTCGGTTGTCATGGAGACCACCTGGGCCCGCCCCACCCAGCAGGCACTCACGGATGGCAGCTGGGCTCTCCGGGTGTCCAGGAGAGGTGCACGGGCTCCCTCTCATCCTGCATCTGGAGCCGGATGGGCCGCTTCAGTCCCCAGGAAATGTTGAGGAGCCCCTCGATGATCAGAGCCCCTTCTTCCTGTGGGGACCCACACGCTCAGCCCCTCCTCTCAGAGCAGCCCCACGCAGGGGCCACTGACCACCCTCACACCCCGCTCAGAAGTCAGCCCTGCCCACGGGACCCCCCCCCCGCACCCCGCCTCCCCGTGCACTCAGGCCTGCAGAGGCAGCCTCTCATCCCGAGGGCCCCGTCTTCCTCTAGGGGAAGGCCCACGAATCTCTCTGTGCTCTAAGGCACGAGGCCCGGGCTGGAGAGGAAGCCTGAGGCGTGCCCTTCCACCGCTCGGGCACAGGGGCTGGGACAGGGCGCTGAGTCAGGTGTCCCGCAGGGACGCAGCTGCTGTCCGGCAGGCACGTCCACACAGTGGCAAGGAAGCGCCCCCGGGAAGCACAGCTGTGCAGACACCGGCGCAACACCGGCCAGCTCTCTGCCCAGCCCCGCGCCTGCTTGGGGGCCCACGGTCACCTGGTCTCTCTGGGGCCTGCCAGGGGCACTGGACCCCATGCCCACTAGAGCTGAGCAGGACCAGCATGGCCCCACCCCCGATTTCCAAGCTGGCCTCGTCCCTCAAGGCCAGTCCTGCCTTCCTCACCACGTGGGGTACGGCCAGTCCCGCGCCCCACTAGCGGCACACACACTCAGAGTACCTACAGCAGCCCCCAGCCTGCGTCCCCGGCCTGCTGGGCACCAGGCCGAGGCGGTCGGCTTCTGTGGCCACGTGCCGAGTGGGCTCCCTGGGCTGCCTCCTGGCCCGGGGAGTAGGGCAGCAGCGTCCTGGAGGGGGCTAACCGCCAAGCCTCGAGAAAGGCGGACTCCAAGCCAGGGCAGCCAGCGCTGGACTGGAGGAGGGGTGGGCGGGATGGGAAGTGGCCGCACCGCGAAAGGAACCTGGGGGGAGTGGACAGAGGGGCAGAGCCGGCACGGAGCGGCCTCCGCGGGGCCTTGTCGGAGATGCTCCTGTGGCTCCTTCTACCTCCTTTGTCAGGAGCCCATCCAAACCTGAGGCTCTAAGGCCCCAAATCCACTGTGAGTGACTGGGGACATCTGGGGATGCACCGGGGGCACTGGCGTGCAAAGGGCCACGAGAGCAGCGAGTTTACTTGAATCTCTGAAGGGAAAGTGTTTTGAATTTCCGACTCTTAGAAGGATTTATTACGTGTGGAAGCAAGCAAAACTCAGCCGCTTACTGCCGGTCTTTGGGTGGAAAGTGGGAAGAGGCAAACGTCTGTTAAGACAGCTAGAAAACCGTTTTATCCTGATCAAAACGTTAATATATTCAAATAAATCTGATATAAATTCTGATAAATTTGTAAAAATAAATTCTGATATTGAAATAAAAGCAGAGCCGTTGGAGGCTAAACCTGTGTGTTTTAGGAAAGAACAGGAGGTGCTGAGAGGCTTGGCCTGCAGACGGCTTTGGGAGGCCTCTCTCTCTTACAGACGAGGAATGTCTGAGAATCGCAAGTGGAGGAGAGGGCAGCCTGGGTCGCTCTCCGGGGGCCGGGGCGGAGCGGGAGGGGGAGCGGGCGGGTGACTTGGTTGTCACGGAGAAGAACCACTTCGGGGTGAGGCTTCAGGTTGGCAGCTGAGGTCCTGGGCTGAGGCAGTCAAGGGGTGACAGGAGTGACCGGGATGAGGGTGGGTCACCGTCCCACCTCCCCTCCCTCATCCCGCCCCAGACAGAAACGGGGCTTTCACGCAGAGACAGAGATCAACCTGCTGGCCCCGCACACTCCAAGCAGCACTTCTCGGTTGTCATGGAGACCACCTGGGCCCGCCCCACCCAGCAGGCACTCACGGATGGCAGCTGGGCTCTCCGGGTGTCCAGGAGAGGTGCACGGGCTCCCTCTCATCCTGCATCTGGAGCCGGATGGGCCGCTTCAGTCCCCAGGAAATGTTGAGGAGCCCCTCGATGATCAGAGCCCCTTCTTCCTGTGGGGACCCACACGCTCAGCCCCTCCTCTCAGAGCAGCCCCACGCAGGGGCCACTGACCACCCTCACACCCCGCTCAAAGTCAGCCCTGCCCACGGGACCCCCCCCCCGCACCCCGCCTCCCCGTGCACTCAGGCCTGCAGAGGCAGCCTCTCATCCCGAGGGCCCCGTCTTCCTCTAGGGGAAGGCCCACGAATCTCTCTGTGCTCTAAGGCACGAGGCCCGGGCTGGAGAGGAAGCCTGAGGCGTGCCCTTCCACCGCTCGGGCACAGGGGCTGGGACAGGGTGCTGAGTCAGGTGTCCCGCAGGGACGCAGCTGCTGTCCGGCAGGCACGTCCACACAGTGGCAAGGAAGCGCCCCCGGGAAGCACAGCTGTGCAGACACCGGCGCAACACCGGCCAGCTCTCTGCCCAGCCCCGCGCCTGCTTGGGGGCCCACGGTCACCTGGTCTCTCTGGGGCCTGCCAGGGGCACTGGACCCCATGCCCACTAGAGCTGAGCAGGACCAGCATGGCCCCACCCCCGATTTCCAAGCTGGCCTCGTCCCTCAAGGCCAGTCCTGCCTTCCTCACCACGTGGGGTACGGCCAGTCCCGCGCCCCACTAGCGGCACACACACTCAGAGTACCTACAGCAGCCCCCAGCCTGCGTCCCCGGCCAGCCCTAACTCTCCGAGGCCTGCAGGTGGCACAGCCAGCCATCAGCTGCCAAGGCCCGAGGCCCTAGTCGACAGTCGCCCAGAAGCACTCGTGGCCGGCGCCCACCTGCTCCCCTCGGGCCCTCGATCCTGCTTCTGGGCCTATTTCAGGCTTCTGTCTGCCTCCAAGTGCCCTGTGCCCAGCTGGTCAGGCCCACAGAACAGCCAGGCTGCCTTGTCTGCACCCTCAGAGCACCTGCCAGAAATCCTCTCAGCCTCCCCCTCCAGCCGAGTCAGGGCTCCCCAGCTACATGCTCCTAGGACGCTCTGATACTGGTCTTTCGGCAATGAGCTTAAGCATCACTCTCCCAGGGCTCCCAAGCACCATTCTATCACAGGTTCATCAGCGCCATTTCCTTCTCCTTGCTGGCACTGAACACCGTGAGAACAGAGAGCTTGCGGGAGCTCATGTCCCTGGCAACACGTATAGGGGTGTCTTGCGGTACTGAATTCATGGTTAGTTAGTAACAGTTTAAAAACACCCTGCCATCCACAAAGAAAATAGTTCTCTTCTGTTCAAGGTTATCAAAAACACACACAGCTTTCTGGAACGGCCTTGTAACGTCTGCTGAAAAGAAAACAAGTAATAACAACAGAAACACCCAGAGCCACTGACAGCCGCTGACGCCGCACAGGCTCGAGGAGGCGACGAGCTGTCCCTGCAAAGACCAGGCGGGTTCAGTGAGCCAAAGGCCCCGTGAGGACAGTGAGAAGACCCAGGGTGGGTGGTGAAGGAGGTCCCTCTCCTCTGCTGTGGGTTTCCTCCGGTAAGATCAGAGAAAGCTGCCGGCCGAGAGGGCGTTCCCCCCACCCAGGGAAGGGGAGCTCAGACCGGGGCCCCCCTGCTGTCTGTGCAGGGACACCAGACGTGAGTCGCAGGAAGCAGCTGGTCCCCAGCGCGGCTCAGCCCTGGCCTCAGGCAGCAGCTCTGCCCCAGCCCCTCGCTTCCCCAGACCAAGCCCCTGCATCTTTCTCACAGTGGAGTCCCCAGAACCGTCCTGGAAGGCCTGGGCTCAGCATGTCCAGCCTCACGGGCTCAGCATGTCCAGCCTCAGGACCCCGCCCCAGCCTTGCCCCAGAGCATCAGCTGGTCTGCGGCTATGGTTTTTTTCATGTTCCTCCACCCAGAGTCTACCGTGGGGCGGGTATCTATAGATAAACATGTCTGCAAGTGGACATGAGCTGTTTCTGGTGGAGCGGAAGCTCTCTCCAGCAATGTGTCAACATTTGACAGTGGTGTCTGAAGCCGAGTCCAAAAGCCAAGACCTGAACCGCATTCTGGGTGAAGGACATAGCGACTCGCTCATTGCCACGTTCTCTGTCTAGAATAGTTGCTGGGGCAGAGGCGTACTGGTTAGACAGCCAGGAACAAATACACAAGCCCGTTCTCATCCGACAGCTCCTCATCTGTGAAGCAGCAAGACCAGGGCCCCGCAGGCTGCCCCTGGTCCCAGAGGAAGGTGGGCATAGCCCAAGGCTCAGCAAGCCCAAGGACAGCCGGCCTCAGCCATCTCCAGGCTGAGTTCTGCATCGCTGTGTCTAATGGGGCCCCTGCAGGTGCAGGCCAGGGGCTCAGCCAGAGCCAGCACTGGGCCAGTGACTGGGGTGTGGGGGTGCTGGTGTAAGATGTATCATAGAAAGCTTCCAGGCCGAGACGGCAGAGCCTAGGGCCGCTGTGGAGGTCCAGTGGAGGCCCCTGGCCCTCCCAGTGCCCTGAGATGGCCAGGAGCTGTGGCTACCCCGCCCCTGCCCTGCGGAGTAAACATTCCCAGAAGCTCCCACGGGCGCAAACACTTGCTCCGAGCTGGCAGCTGGGCCAGACCCCGCCCGCCAAGCTGTTTTCCTGAGAGCCTTCCTGAGCGCTGCTATTTTTGGCTCCGTGTGACAGTAATTGATTGCTGGTGGAAAGGTATAAAAGCGGCGGGCAGGCCCCGAGGCTTGCCACACAGCTCAGGGAGGCTTTCCCTCTGGGCAGAGCCCTGGCGCGTCCTTCTCCTTGCCCCTCTCACAGCAATCCAGCTCTCGAACCTGGGCCCTTGGCCCTGGGTTTCCTGGGCTCTTCCTGAGGACTTCCTTGCTCATCCATCTCCTCTGCTCCCCCCAGGGCTCCTCGAGCTACAGGTAAGGGAGGGCTACTACTCTCTGGTTAGAGGTAAAACAAAATCGCGTGGGGTACGTTTGAGGGCAGTTCTCAGCCTGGGGTGTGCCCTGCCTCACTGCTAACAGCAGTGACAGCAGCTGCTGAGAGGCTTTGTATTCAGAGGCATTTCCCCTGAGCGAAACGTCCCATATGTTTTCCCAGCACCCTTCAGATGTGTATTTACAACCCTATTTTACCGAGAAGTGGAGGCTTTGAGAGGTGACTTTGCCAAAGAACCCTGGGTCAGGAACAGCTGTTTGGTTTTTAAACCCAGGTTTGGTTTTAAACCCAGGTTTCCTCAGACTCCAGCCCCATGAAGCTGGGCTCTCTGATTTGTACAGGTTCTTGAACCACAGTAATGAGAGTCTTAAGGGATGTTAGCAGAAAGAGCCCAGGAGTTCAAGCCTGGTCTTGGATCTGCAGACTTTAAATTGCTCTCAAGCTTCCGATTCCCCCAGGTGACCTCAGATGGGGGAGGGGACATGGATGGGGTGTCAGGATGGCCAGCAACCCCTCACCCCAAGTCCTCTGTCAACCAACAGGTTGCTGCCTCCCCGTCACCGCAGCCATGAGGTCCCGGCTTTTGCTTTCTGTGGCCCTTCTGCCCACGATTCGGGAGACCTCGGAGGAGATGCTACCCGGAGGGGCTGGAGAGGAACCCCCCGCTCCCCTAGTCTGGATGACTACGTGAGGTCCATTTGTCAGCTGGCACAGCCCAGCTCAGTGCTGGATGAAGCTGCAGCCAGGGTGCGAACCAGCAGACCTCGCCGGCCAGCCCGTTCCTGTGTGAAGAGCTGCCCTGCTGGGTCTCTACGGGACATCACCACTCGCTTCCCTGGCCAGCAGCCCTCCCTGCCCGGGACTGGCGCTGTGGACCCCCTGGACTGGCTCTTCGGGGAGTCTCAGGAGGAGCAGCCAAGTAGAAGGGATGTACAAAGGAGGACTGGACCCTCCGCTGACCCCGGGGCTTCTCGCAGACAGACGGACAGGGGCAAGGCCCGAGGGACCCCCAGAGGGAGGCTGAGTGACGCCAAGGCTCCAGGGCACTCTCTGCAGAGAACATCGAGGGACTGGCACCAGTGCTCCCAGGCTCCTGGGCAACCTGGACAGGATGTGGGCACCCCCGCAAGCCCTCGCCACAGCAGCATCCTCAGAACTCTCTATTTGCACCTCCCGGTGATCCATGAACTCTGAGACCTCCCCAATAAAGACTTCTGTAAATAGCACACAGGTCTGCGTCTCCTCCACACCTCGCCTTCCTATCCACCCCCCAACCCAGGTGGGGACTGCCCCTGGCAGGTCTCTGGGAGGGAACCACCTCTCTGCAGGGGCTCTCTGCTTTGGCAAGCCCTAGTGAGACCCTTCGGAGAAGGTGATGGCACCCCACTCCAGTGCTCTTGCCTGGGAAATCCCATGCGCGGAGGACCCTGGTGGGCTGCAGTCCATGGGGTCGCTAAGAGTCGGACACGACTGAGCGACTTCCCTTTCACTTTTCACTTTCATGCATTGGAGAAGGAAATGGCAACCCACTCCAGTGTTCTTGCCTGGAGAATCCCAGGGATGGAGGAGCCTGGTGGGTGGCCGTCTATGGGGTCACACAGAGTCGGACACGACTGAAGCAACTTAGCAGCAGCAGCAGCAGCAGCAGCAGCAGCAGTGAGACCCCTTCTTTGAATAACAGCCTGTCCCACCTGTGGCTCTCCTAACTGGCTTATCACCTCCGGCAAGTTATTTAACGTGTCTGTGCCTCAGTTTTCTCCTGGGTAAGCTGTGATTAATAAGGCCTGCCTCCTAGGTTGTGCCAAGACCCGCAGCATTTGGGGGCGCAGGTTATGAGCCACACGTGGAGCTGCTGCTGCCTCTGGTGGCCTCACAGGTGGGGACACAAGGAAGGCTGGGGCAGAGGAGAAAGAAAGCCTTGGCCCTCAGTGGTTTCACAGCCTAGCCCTGGGCATTCCCAACTCCCCCCCGGGGCCCAGGAGCAAACAGAGGGGCTCAGGAAACGCAGCTGCTGAGCTTCGGGGGTCGTTCCCCGGGGCTTCCCAGGGAGCCTCAGGGGTCCCACCGCGCAAGTCTTGCTGTGGCCCCGAGCTGGCAGCCGGGGCCGGCCTGCAGGGCACCGCACGCCAGACCACATGGTTCTGTCTCCACTCGTCCCCACCCCCCACCGCCTCACCCGGGGCCTCTCATCCGTGGGGTGAACGGCAGGGTCCAAGGACCACAGCCTCATTCCACATGTCCACGGGTGCTCCCCCCAAGCCCTGGGTCCCCACAGCCTGGCAAACCTCAGTTCCCAGAGGCGACTGGCAAGCAAGGGGGTGAGGATGAGGAGTGGGGAGGGGGCAGACTGCCTTCCTCGGGGAGGAGGGGGGCACTGGAGCAATCAGAAGACACAGGCCCGGGGCCTGCTGCTGGGTTCTCCTGGGCCAGGCCAGGGCTGGCTGCCCGCTTCAGGGTGGGAAGCACAGAGGAGCCAAGGACGGAGCTGGGGCAGGGGGTGGGCGCGAGCCTGCTTCACTTTCCCCCACCTCCTTGCCCTGTGGACTAGCAAACTACCCTCCCTCCCTCCATCCTTCCCTCCTGTCCTCTCTTCTGCCCTTTCTTTCCTTCAACTTTAAAATATTACAAGAATCACTTTGGATGTTTACGGTGCTTACCAGTCCTCTTTAACGTGTGTTCTCTGAGGAGGCAGAATGTATATAGTGTTCGTAATTCCATCTCTGAGCTCACTTGTACTGTTTCCCCAGTCACTGTAGAATGTGAAGGACGGGCCTTGCCGTCCCCATTTTACAGATCAGGAAACTAACCGCTTGTCAGAAACATAATCATGATTAGAATGATAATAATTTTAAATTTTCAAAGAAAACGTTTTAAATTTTCAAAGAAAACTAACAAGTGGTTAGTTTCCTGATCTGTAAAATGAGGATAGCAAGGCCCATCCTTCACATTCTACAGTGATTGGGGAAACAGTACAAGTGAGCTCGGAGATGGAATTATGAACACTATATCCAAATTCCCAGCGGTCACTACCTGCTGTGCCTCTGGTTAGCTCAAACCTCTGGGTCCCTGACCTTCTGCAGCAAATATGTGTGGAACAGGCATTGGCTGGAACATCCTTAGGAGGTGATGAGGAGGGCTGACCTGCTGGGTGGGTGTGTGGCTGGTGATGGGATGTGCTGGGCTCACTGGGCCAGCCTTACAGCAAAGCAGTGAAAACTAGGATGGCGCTGCTAACCCCGCAAGCTCAGAAAGCACACTGCCGTTCGGGAGATCAGACAGGGCCAAGGAGAGCCCTGGGCTCTGGATTTCTCTGTCTACTTCCTGGATGTAAAGAAACTGATGGCACCTTCAGAAGGTAAAAAGAAAACAGAAGAGAAAACAGGAAAAGAATCAAGGAAAAGAAAACAGAAGAGAATAAAGGTCTGGGGGACATGGTCTCCAGCAGCGTCCCAACCTCCTGAGGACAGGACGGCCTAAGAGAAAGGGCTCGTGGGGAGGCCCCAGTGAGCAGACCCATGCTTCTCCCAGCCAGCACCGGGACGGAGAAGGGACCCGAATGCCCCTCCCACCTGCAGAGGCAGCCTGCAAAGCACTCAGCAGCTCCCAGGGAACACGGGCCTAGTGGTCTGTCAGCCCCCGCCATTCCTGCCTTCAGGCCTTAGAGGAAGGGGGTCACTGTAAGAGGGAAGGGGGTCCCTGGTGGAGGAAGGTCCTTCCCTTAAGCAGGACGCAGGGGCTCAGGGGCCGAGGTCCTACACTGGGTGTGATATGCGCTCAGGGCACCAGGGGGAGCTCTGCGTCCATTTAGAGCTGAGCGCTGGGCAAGGTGGGGGGCTGGCTTCGGAAGCTGGCTGCACACCCAGCGACCCCAGGGCCCTAAGGCCTCTAGCTCATAATGTCAGCAGTGATGTAGCTGCCCACTGGCATTTCCTGGTGGTCCATGATTCTCTAGAGGCACCAACCAGCCTGCTTAAAATGCTTTGCTATTTTTCCAAAAGGCTCAGATTGCTCCTGGTTATTCACACTTTTCACTGTAAGACAAGCAGAATTATCCTATCCTAAAGGCAAGGTTTTCAATGAAGGAAGCTAGTGCTTCAGCCTACTGAGCTGGGGATCCTCTGCTCCTAGCCCTTTAGAAGCTGGGGGAAGGTTCACTGGGAAACATTTGCTCCAGGTGCGGCCCCTGCCCATTGACACATTTCACCTCTCTAAGTTCAGGGGGCTGCAGCGGAGACAGTGGAAGAGAAGGTGCCCCAACTGTAGCAGCCTGGCTGAGGCTGCTCCGAGCAAGCCTGGTGACAACAGGGGTGGGTGGTGCCCGATGCTGCGCCCCCCGAGCTTAGCCTGGGGGTCGAGCCGGGGATCAAAGGGAGCGAACAGCCCTGCGTCTCTAAGATCTGGTGAGTCATCCTCAACCTGCTAAGGCCTCCGGAGCGTAACGCTGCCCATGATGTGGCTGCGTCTCACGCTCCTCTGCTCAGGCCTTGGAGCCGCACCCGCGTCTCCGAGTTACTTCACTGTCATCGTGGACCAGAGGCTTATGGAGGAGTCCGGTTTCTTTGCTGGAAGACGGCCCCTCTTCCCTCATCAAGTTCTGGAACTATAACGAATAGAGCTGAGGCCAAGCTCCTGTCTGTCCTGCCCTTGGGGCCTGCAGGGCCAGGAGCGGCCAGTCTTGGGTGGCCCTGTAGCGAGTTCTGAGGACAGCGAGTCCCTGAGGACAGCGAGTCCCTGAGGCCCAGAAGGTTCCAGGTGAGCGATCTAGGAGCTGCAGAGGCCCCGACACCGGGTGGTGGGTGAGTCACTGAGACGTGGTGCTCCAGGGACCAGTCAGGCATTTCAGCCTTAGAACTCCCTGCCTCCCAAGCCAATGACCTCTCAGTGGTGGCGGTCACCTCCAAAGACATGCACTCCCTCAGGCTGGCACACCCGGATGGTTAAAGCTGCCGAACTCCCATGAAAAGTACTTACCAGCTCCAAGGAGATCAAGGCAGATCCCCTCACCCCGCCGCCTCAGGGTTAGAAAAATGAAAACATCCGCCTGTGGTATGTTAACTTCCTGCCTCGGGGAAGGGGAACGTCAGGAGCCCCTCCTCCTGAGGCAGGGCCCTCCATGACCCCACGGGGACTGTGCCATCACACAAGCAGGGCTGAAGCTTCCCAGTCCCTCTTCCCCCTCAGCTATTCCTCCAGAGGGGAATGTTTTGGGGAATCCCAAGTGCCAAGATCAAGCTCTTAGATTAGCTGTTCTCAAACTTGGCCGTCACCAGAATTCCCCGGAGGACTTGTCAAAGCAGCTGGGAGGGTGAAAGAGTTTTTGATTCAGCAGGCCTGAGAGAAGGAGGGTGGGAAGAGTCTGCTGGCCCTTCTCAGACACTGATGGGCTGCAGAAAGTCCGAGAGCCAACCCGATCTCAACCCTGTGTTCAGTCTCTCTGCCATGCCCGACTCTGTGACTGTGTGGACTTCGGCCCGCCATGTGGTTCCTCTGTCCAGGGCATTTTCAGGCATGAATACTGGAGTGGGTTGCCATTTCCTTGTCTAGGGGATCTCAACCGTGGTAACTCCCAAAATAAAGCTTAATCATGATCACGATAAGACTCCCCATTTGGCTTTTTCAAGTGTCCCAATATCCCGACCAGGGCTCCCCTGTGAAAGGTCCGGAAGTTCTGGATGGTGGTGAGACCACCTCTACTTAACCTGCCTGGTGAGCGGCTCCCCGAGCCTCGGCCATGCTGGACACTCCCTGGAGTTCAGCTGGTGCCCACAGGCTGTGTGTGGCTTACCGACGTGCTTTGCTTAGCTCACATGGTGTTTCAAGGTTTGGGAATTACACACGAGATTCTGGATATCTAGCTTCTTTTGAAAAATCAGGAAGGGTTTGGGTGTCCAATCCCAGAACTCCACGCGGCCACCCTGGCTGGGTCTGACAGGCAGCGGTGGTCTGCCAGTGGGCCGACGTCCTCTCCCCACGGCCACCCTGCCTTTCACGTTTGGACCTGCCCGGCCCTGTGAGCATCGCGTGGGGAGCCCTCCTCTGCTGCAAGGCTCTCCTCTTGCTTGAAAAGCAGAGAGGCTCTGCTTTCACTCCTGGATTGCTGTGAACTTGGGCAAACCAGGGCCCTGTGATGAAGGCTGGACACAGGAAGGACTGGGCTGGGCGGAATCTCAAGGATTTAAAACACCGGCATCCTGCCCACAGTCCCAGGAGGCAGGAGAAGACCCACAGCGTGAAACCCTCGGCTCTGCATTCTCCTGGGGGTGGTCCGACCCTCAGCACCCCTTGCAGGGACCTCAAAGGAGACAATTTTGTCCCCAGCTCAGAGAATGGGAGACCTGGCAATTCATTATCCTTACTGGACACTTAAAGTGAAGGAAATATCCTTTCACTTGGTTAACAGGCATAAAGAATCACCCTTGGTTAACAGGTATAATCACCCTTGGTTAACAGGTATAAAGAATCACCCTTGGTTAACAGGTATAATCACCCTTGGTTAACAGGTATAAAGAATCACCCTTGGTTAACAGGTATAAAGAATCACCCTTGGTTAACAGGTATAAAGCAGTTGCCAAAGCCTTTTTGGCCGGCCAGGATAAACGGCGGCCCTATGTAACAGAAGACAGGCGGCCTCACCTCTCTGTGCCTCAGCTGGGAGCTCCTGCCCTCGTGGTAGCAGTTGTAGGTCTTCAGCAGGCTTAGGAGCTCTGACCTGCAAAGGAAAGGACACACACGTGATCTCGGAATGTGGCCGAGCCCTGGATAAAGCATTTGGCTTTGGTGGCCTCAGTTTCCTCATTTATGAAATGGGCACAATGTACACACTTTGCCAACAATATATGTTCCATTGAGAGGCTAGACTTTGCCATCAGACACATGCCTTTTAATCTTCTGTGGAGTTTCACACCCCAGCACTCCTGGGAAGCCTAAAGTGGGGCAAAGACGGAAGCAAAACTCACCGAGGGGCCCAGGTCACATTCCTGTACTTGGAGGGTGTTTGCACAATGTCACTGTTATAGATAAGAGTTCCTGACAATCTCTCTGTACTTTATTCTGAGTCACCTCCTCGGAATAAATCCGCTGCGCTTGGATAATTGGCTTTTTACAAGCTTGCTTTCCCCCCATATGACTTCCTATAAGGGTCTGGGTGGCTGCTGTGGGGTACCACCAGAGATGTCTGTCTTCTTCCTCCTGATTTTCTGGACGTGGTCAAGGGACGAGACTGACAGCTCCGAGTGTGTGATCCTGAAGGCCCTGGGAAGGCTACTGTATCCAAACGCTTTCTCCCCAGAATAAAGGGGAAGCCACAGCTGGTGTCTTGGCTGAGGTGTGGCAGAGAGAAAATGACTTGTTTGCTGCACCCAAGCTGGGCTCTGCAGGCACTGTGGTCCCACAGACATGAGATGAAGGCTGCCCACACGATTCTAAATTGTCCAGTAGCCATATCGGGCCTCCCTGGGGTCAAGTGGTAAAGACTCTGCCTGCCTGCCTGCCTGCAGGAGATGCACATGAGACCCGGGTTCGATCCCTGGCTCGGGGAGGCCCGTTAGAGAAGGAGACGGCAGCCCCTCCAGTGTTCTTGCTTGGGAAACCCCACGGACAGAGGAGTCTGGTGGGCTACAGTCCATGGGGTCACGAAAGAGTCGGACACGACTCAGGGACAAAGTCACCACAGCGGCCAAGTCACCGAGGGAAACAGAACACGGGAATCATTCTCAGCAGCGCCTTCTATTGAGCCCGGTGTGTCTAAAATACTGCCATGTGATCTGTCACAGCCTGTTCCTGAGACTCCGTCCATCGCTTTGCTTTGTAAGCAGCGTTTGCACTTGGAGCCTCTCACGTTCAGTGTGCCCGTTCAGCCACAGGCCACGCGCTCCGCAGCCACTGCGGCTGGCGGCTCCCCGTTGGAAAGAGAGGCCTGGAACCTCTCAGGCAGGGCTCTCCCCCACACTCAAGCCATCCAGGGCCTGGGTGAGCGGAACGCACTCTGGTGCTCTGGTGCGCAGCCCTGTGTGGCCGGGATGGGGGTGACTGGCAGGGTTTCCAACGTGATGGTGTTAGCAGTGCAGAGTCCAACCCTGCGCACTCACTGTGCCGCTAAATGTGTGACCACCGAGGGCGATCCTGTTAGAACACAGTCACAGCACACAGTTACCAGGATACATGTGTATAAATTTCCATAACACATCACTGGGCTTCCCGGGTGGCGCTGGCGGTGAAGAACCCGCCTGTCAATGCAGGAGACGCGAGAGATATGGGCTTGATCTCTGACTGAAGTGACTTAGAATGCACGATCACATTCGGGTTATTATTATGACTTTTTCCAAATATTTAATATTGTTACATTGTTCTTATTATCAAATCTAAATCAAGAAAACGATCTTGTAGGCAGCACTGTTTTTTCAGGGTCTCGGGAAGGAGGATCCTAGGAGCCAGGTCCTCAGTAAAAGCTAATGCATTTTAAGGAGACTTGGTTTGCCTTCAGGACAACAGACAGGAGCTGACTAAATTTAGAAAATATTTGGACTCAGGACTCAACAAGCAAGATAAAATTAAAAAAAAAAAGATTTTCTTTAGGTCAGTGATGAACTTGGAAAAGTTTCCCAGTTTTTCTTTTTTTATCATGAGACAGACAGGGGGTAAATAAAATAGAAAGAAGCAGAATTAAATCATAATGTCAATAAAATATACTTTTTCAATAAAAACACCAGTTTTGAGGGTTCTTTCCATGAACTGTTTGACACAATAAGAATGTAAGATTGCTCCAGTTTGTAAATAAACTGAATGCCGTCTCTGCAGAGCCCCAGCAGGAAGGCACACTCTCCTGCTTTCCTGGGCCCTGGGAGGTGGGGGTCAAAGGCATACCTTGACCCTTGATCTCCAAAGAGAAAGACTTCAGAAAGAAGTGCCCCCATCATTGTCCCCGGGGCAGGCCCACCATCATACCTATTAAAAGTGCCCAGAATCCTTTCCCACAAAGGCTGCCCCCGGCTGGGGCGTGGCCGTGGGGAGGGCGGGCATGGAGGCCCCTCTCTGGTACAGTGACTTACTTCAGAATGGACTTTAGTGGCTGCGGAGCCAGACCCAGAGGACTTAACGGACCCTGCACCCCCACGCGCCAGCCCAGGCAGGGCAAGGCCAGAGGCACCGCTCAGCCCCTGCCCGACCTCTGCACAATCAGAGAGAGTCAGATCTCTCCTAAGTGTTTCGGGCTATACTCTCTTTCCCTTTTAAGGACACCTCAAACGGCGACTTCCACCTCCACGGCCCCCTCAGACCTCTAAGTCGCCCTGGGCTTTTCCTGTCCACACCCAAGGATCCCGGGTGGTTGCCCCCGTTGCTGCCTTTGGAGTCAGCACCTCGGGCCGGCCCTCCTAGGGACAGGCTGATTGGAGCCAAGTTCGCTACATGCTGGAGGCTGCTGAGCGTATTCTATGGGTTATTCATTCATTCCTGACAGTACTATTATGAGGTAAGGACCATCGTATACTCATTTCACGGATGGAGAATCAGGGACAGAAGTTACGTGCTTCTCCTAAGATTCCCGGCGAGTAAACCCTCAGACCCTTCATTTTCTCTCTGGCGCATGAGGTAACTTCTGTCTTACAGGGTTGTTCATAGACTCACCCATGAAACTGTCTCTTCTCACTCACAACCTGGAAACATCTATGGAGCTTCCCAAGCCCTCTGAGGCTCCTCTCATGGAGTGAAAATCTAGAGCTTTCTCTGCCCTGTTGGCATCCTGTGCCTAGATCCCCACTCTCCCCCGTCTCTGCACTATTCTGGCCCGGGGCTCTGCCATCCACGCCCCGTGCGCTTTGGGCTCTGAGGCAGCATTACACACACACACACACACACACACACACACACACACACATACACACTCTAACCTCAATCCTGCTCCCGCCCCCTTCTCCCAAGGTGCAGCTAGGAACGAGGAGGCTGGCGACCCTGGGGGCTGGCACAGGCTGGGAGGGCACACGGTGTGTCTTCACATCACGGAGCTCCTTCGGCTTCTCGGAAACAACACTGCACGTCTGCTCACACAGCCGGGCTCGGCCGCACCTCCCTGACCCGTGTCTGTGGCAGGGCTCCTGCGGGGCTCAGGGCCTGCTCTGCGTGCGGGCTCACTGCACAGAGCCCCGGGCGTTGGTCCCAACTGGCCCCGTCGCCCTGCTGGCTCGATCCTCCCCCACACAGGGAGAGCCAGCCTTCTTGCGCCACATCAGCCCTGAGCGCGATGCTGGAGGCAGGGGACACACGGTAGGCATGGCGACAGGGAGTGATCTGAGGGTGGTGAGCTCCCCGGTGGCATCAGGATCGTCCCCGAAACGCCTCCCCGCTGCCTTGGTCCGCAGTGTGGCAAATGGGCCCGCAGACGGGGCAGGCTCCCAGCTGCGGCCGCACCGGCCCTGCCTCCGTAGGGCACGGGGCATCGGTGCTGTGGGGCCTGGAGCTGGGGGCCTCCAGCGGCCTTCTCCTCGGCCTATTTCAAAATAGGGTTTCAGTTCCTCAGCACTGCAGCTCTCCTGTGGAAACAGTGATCTGCCAGCTTCTCTCTCCAGGTACTTCCTTAAATGCTACCAACACAGAAGCTGGCTTCAGCCCGGGGCAAGGCTGAGTCTCTGAGTCAGCACCGTTTCTGCTGGGTCAGTGACCCAACTGTCCCGTTTTAAGCACGCTCTTAATGGGAAGGGCTGGATTGCCCAGAAACAGCCCGAGGAGCTTTTCCCTCACGCCCTGCTCCGCGGCCAGCTCCCCTCTCACTCCTCCCCACTTCCTGCTCTCGGCTCCAGCCTGCCGAGCTGCTCTGCGGTCCCCTAGTGGGGTCGAGGCTATGGCCACTCTCAGCACAGCGTCATCCTCATCCTAGACTCTACCCTTAGCTGCCCAGGAAGCCCTGCCCAGACCAGGCCCCTCCTCCGGCCATCAGCTCCTCCCTGGGCCAGCACCTGTGCCCCGCTCTCCATCACAGGACCCGCCTCTCGCTGCGACTCTCCCAGAACAGCAGGGGCCTGGCATGGCAGAG
Source organism: Madoqua kirkii (assembly GCA_006408675.1). NCBI lineage: Eukaryota > Metazoa > Chordata > Mammalia > Artiodactyla > Bovidae > Madoqua > Madoqua kirkii. Next base: position 51,961 of record SJYC01048829.1, on the reverse strand, counting down.
ATGTTGCTTTTATGTCTCACCGCTTGTTTCCAGCACAGATCACAAGACTGGATGCTGCGGAGATCCATAAATGGCTGTTACGTTGTTGAATGAGTACAGAAAGCCTCACGAGGTCCACTAAGTCAACTTTCCAGATTTGTGTATACACAGCCGGAATAGACCATGTGAAACTCTCCAGGGGCCAGGGGCGTGACTTGGCTGAGGGCCACTGGTCAGTGGACTCTATGGGGGCTTGGGGACACATTCTTCTTCCGGCCGGGCAGCTTTTCCGGTGTTCCATGAGAAGCCAGAAATCTGGATTTTTAGAGACCATAGTTCACTTTTAAAGGTGGGTGACTGCGGTGGAGACAGTCGCTGCCCCTGGAATGACCGCGTGCCAGCTCCCGCTCCCCAGCCCCTTGCAGCCGCAGGGCCAGTGACTAGCTTGCGAGAGGAGGTGCTGAAGTCACTCCCAGGCCAGCGCCCCGGGCCCGTGTGTGGCCGGCAGCTCCCCTGTTTCCCGCCGTGGTGACCGGAAAGCCACTTAACCGAGTTAGTACAGCTTCTTGATGGCCAGCCTGGGTCCCAGAGCATCTCTGGGGACCAAAGGCCTCTGCCAATCCACAGCAGATGTGGATGGGGGAAGAGAAATAAACCTCTCTGTTTCAGGGATTTGTTACTGCAGGATAATCTAGTTGATTCTAACGCAGTAAATAATTCAGTTAAAATGAATGTACATGTCAACGCATGGCAAAAAACCACTACAATATTGTAAAGTAATCAGCCTCCAATGAAAATAAATTAATTAGGAAACTAGTGTGTATATCTTTTATATCTTTAACTTCCCAGGTGGCTCCAGCGGTAAAGAGCCAGGCTGCCACTGCAGGAGACACGAGAGACGGGAGCTCGATCCTCGGGTCGGGAAGCTCCCCTGGGGGAGGGCATGGCACCCCACCCCAGCATTCTTGCCTGGAGAGTCCCCAGGGACAGAAGAGCCTGGTGGGCTGCAGTCCATAGGGCTGCAAAGAGTAGACATGACTGAATCAACTTAGCACACATGCATATACATATCTCAGAGAAGGCAATGGCACCCCACTCCAGTCCTCTTGCCTAGAAAATCCCATGGGCAGAGGAGCCTGGTAGGCTGCAGTCCATGGGGTCGCTAAGAGTCGGACACGACTGAGCGACTTCACTTTCACTTTTCACTTTCATGCACTGGAGAAAGCAATGGCGACCCGCTCCAGTGTTCTTGCCTGGAGAATCCCAGGGATGGGGGAGCCGGTGGGCTGCCGTCTCTGGGGTCACACAGAGTCGGACACGACTGAAGCGCCTCAGCAGCAGCGGACACATGTATCTGTAAAGCTTGTAGATGCACGGCAGTTTATAGCACTTCATGGTTTCACTCTCTCACAGCCTGTGAGGGATATGCCCCTCTGGCTCTGTTTATTAGGGACACTTATAAGTGGAATTCTCTTCTAAGAGAACAGTCTTATAAACAGTGATTAGTTATTAATAGAAGATACTTCTTAAAATGTTCCAGGCTGGGAGCTGCTAAAAACCCATACAGCTTCAGCTGCATGCTTTTTACTCTCTGGGTCTTGATTTTTCCATCTGTACAAGAATATTGATTTCCATTGAGTTAGAAATTTTCTCAGCTGTGGAATTCTTCACTCAGGTAGAATACTTATGCAGATTAGATTAAAGGGGGTGTTCTGGCTGAAGGTGAGGTGGGTGGCGGGGAGCCCCCATCCACGGCTTTGTCCACGTGTGTGCTCATTGCTAAGTCGTGTCTGACTTTTCGGGACCTTCATGGACCGTAGCTCGCCGGGCTCTTCTGTCCATGGGGTTCTCCAGGCATGAATGCTGGATGGGTTGCCTTGCCCTCCTCCAAGGGATCTTCCATCTCTGGATGATACTGTGCTGCACGACAGAGGAGACGCTCTCCGCACTGGGCTTCTGGAATACACTGTACCCTAGAGGGCCTGCTTATTTAAAGGACACGGTTAACAAGCTGAGGGTCTCCAGCTGGAGCTGGGTGACATCCGCTGGGGTTGGTAGCTCAGAGGGACTCAGGAGCGAAGTGCAGAAGGGTCCTAGATGACACAGACGAGGTGAAAGGAGAAGGGGCTTGTTGAGGAAGCAGCTTCTGTGTCAGGGAAAGAGAACGGAGGACACCATCCCAAGAAAGGAAGGAGGGGGTGAGGAGGGCCGGGGGAAGCAACAGAGCACCTTCCGAGCTGCCGGCGAGGCCTGAGCCTTACAGGGCAGGGGCCTCTACCCCAGGGAGAAGCAGCCTTCCCTTCTTTGAGAGGACCGTCCACCGCTGTGTCCTCTGACATCCATCACGCGTATGGCCGGAGCCCCTCTCATGGTCTCTGATTCTTACATGTCTCATCCCCGACCCCAAGGTGGCCACTCCATCATCTCCTTGCATTCCAGACCTGAGCTGTGGGGCGACTTTCAGAATTCCGCTCCAAACGTCGACACTGTGTTTGTGCCTCATTTACCCAACTGGAGGTTGAGACAGTCTTCACTCCCAGTGTCTCGTCCAGTTCTCAAGTGAGCTGCAGCGTACCTAAGAGGCATCCTATAGGTAACTTGGATGAGCGCTCTGAGAGGCAGCAGGGACACAGGCCCAGGAAGAAGGCCAATGGAGATGTCTCTCTGTTTGGAACCTGCTCCTGAAACCTCCCCTTAAACACTCGCTGTCCTCATGCACTGGGCAGGACTATGAATCGCCAGTGGAATGTTTTTCGACCTTTTATAAAAAGCATGACCTTGTCTTTCAATAAAACCCCAGGAGAAGCCTAATGCACAAATGGATTAAAGCCGGCTGCTCTGGTCGAGGGTGGGGTTGGGGAGAGGGTGGGCTGGCCCGCCGCCCTGGCACTCGGTCTGCAAAGCACAGAGTGAGATGCAGCTGGGCAGGCCAAGCTCCGTGGCTCTGCGGAGCCCAGCTTTCTTTGTCCTGGCTGGCTCCCCTCCCCCAGGCCCCAGGGCACACAGATCGGGCCTCCACTCTTGCTTCCCCGGCTGGAGGAGGCTCTGTCCCCAATTCAGGGACTCAGGCCGCACCAGGGTTCCCTGTCCCCAGGGCAGCAAGCCAGCCATGGTTACCTGTCCCAGTGAACAGGCAGTGAATTGTTTTCGCTTTCCACTTCAGTAGCTGCCCTGCCAGCCATGAGGAGGGGCCGTGAGGACAGTGGGCCGCTGCCTGCCCTCCCCACTGTCCCTGGTCTTTCGTTTGGAAACAAAGGACACTGAAGGGTTTCAGCCGCCTGGTTTGGCCCGTCTTTCCTCTTTGGGGGCTGTGGAGCCGGGTCTTTCCTCTTTGGGGGCTGTGGAGCCGGTCACCGTGGGATAAGGCGGATGGCCCTCGGGCCATCACTATAGCCCACTTCCTACGGGCCAAGGTCTGCAGCAGAAAAAGCAGGCGGATGCAGTGGAGTCTTCCTGAGGCGAAATCCGCTACATCTGAAAGCCTTTTACGTCAAGACGATGTGCTTCCCACAATGCCCCTCTTTCATAAACTTGTGGCAACAATAGATGGTCACTGTCCTCACTCGGCAGAATGGAAAATGGTATCAGTGTCCAAACTAAAATGTTCTGAGGATGTTCGTGAAATCTGAACGCTGGCGACCTCTGCTCTTAACCATAAAACTGTGACTCTGACGTCCCTCCTTGCGTGGGGGCTCAGCTGTGTTTGACTGTTTGTGACCCCACGGACTGTAGCCTACCGGGTTCCTGTCCACGGAGTTTTCCAGGCAGGAAGGCAGGAGCAGGCGGGCAGGATGGAAATTAAATATGTTAAGGACCGTGACACGATGAGCCAAAGACAAAGGTCAGGGCGTGCGGGGCACGGCTGGGGGCCTCTGAGCCCAGGCTACTCAGACCCTTAGGAGGAAGGCGGCTCTCAGGAAAAGAGCAGGTGCTGGGACTCTGCCGTGCGTTCCTGGGGAGCCCGAGTCCCCTGCTCTCAGCCCAAGGCTACAACTTTCGATCACCAGCCAGGGACGCAGGAAGGTGGCGGGGAAAACAATGAACCTTTAAATGGGCCCTTGAGAGCACCTGTTAGCCAGCAAATGGCAGGAGGTTGGCCAAGGAAGAAACTGTAGTGCCTGCTGGTACCAACTGCCCCTGATAGCAGGTCTGGCCAGACACAGGCCACTCCCAAGCCACGGATTTTTGCCAAGAGAGCCAGCTGCCGGGATGCGGGTGCTGAGCAGGAACACGCAGCTGCGGCTAGCCCGAGTCCCCTGCTCTCAGCCCAAGGCTACAACTTTCGATCACCAGCCAGGGACGCAGGAAGGTGGCGGGGAAAACAATGAACCTTTAAATGGGCCCTTGAGAGCACCTGTTAGCCAGCAAATGGCAGGAGGTTGGCCAAGGAAGAAACTGTAGTGCCTGCTGGTACCAACTGCCCCTGATAGCAGGTCTGGCCAGACACAGGCCACTCCCAAGCCACGGATTTTTGCCAAGAGAGCCAGCTGCCGGGATGCGGGTGCTGAGCAGGAACACGGCAGCTGCGGCTCCCATCCCCTTTCACACTGCTGACTTGTCTCTTCCTCTCTCCCCCATCTTCACCCCCACCCTGGGCTTGACCACACCCTCCCCGCCCAGCGCTGGTGGCCAGGAAGCCCAGGGGGACATTGGGTCGAGGAGAGGAGGAGAGTCCGCTGCAGAGCCACCTCTCCTCACCGCCTTCTCCTGAGTCCATCCTCTGACCCCGCTCACCTTTACTGTATCCTCTCCTCCCCCAAGTCTTGGGCTTCCGCCAGCTCTCTCTCTCAGACCATCCCAGCATCCAGTCGTCCGTGACACCGCTGCCCTTCCTCTTAAGAGCCGAGCCCTCCGCACTCAGGCAGCCCGGCCGTTCTCGTAAGCTTTCTGACAGCTCCCACTACACCCAGACTCCTGCAGCCGGATCTCCGGTTCCCATCCCTGCTTTCAAAACATGGCAGCCTCGGGCAAGAGAGCACTTCCAATCCTCTTGGCCAGAGTCCTTACATACCCTCCTCCTCCTCAAACTGGACCCGCCCCTTGCCTATGGAAGAAGAAATCTAAGAAGAAATCTACGGAAACAGGAGGGCTTCCCAAGTGGCATTAGCGGTTAAGAACCTGCCTGCCAACGCAGGAGCCGTGAGAACTCAGTCCCTAGGGAGGGAAGATCCCCTGAAGGAGGAAGCAGGAAAGGGCAGCCCACTCTAGTTTTCTAGCCTGGAGAATCCTATGGACAGAGGAGCCTGGGAGGCTACAGTCCATGCCGTCACAAATGGTCAGACAGAGCTGAGCACGCACTCATAGACGCTGGAATCCTTGCAGCCGTGCTTTTTGGGCCAAACAGCTACTGAGAAGGATCACGGAGCAATATCCCGCTGGCCTGGGGTTGGCGGGGCAGGCCCTCCGATGATTAAGTGCCAGGTGCTGGGGGCGGCGCTGATGCTCTCCGTTGCCGCCCCACCCCTGCTCCCTGCTGCGCCCTCCCTCCCCAGCCAGTGCTAACCACTGCACCACACCTGTGCACCGCATGCAGCTGCTGAAGGCGGCTTCCTGCAAGACACACGCACACAGGAGATGTGCATACCATTGCAGGGGGTCAGTAAACCCTTATCCATGTGCCCCTGGATCCCCAGGTCCCAGGTTAAGAACTTCTGCCGAAATGTGTCACAGCAAGAGAGAGGAGACAAGGGGGCATGCCAGAGAGAAGGCAGGTGCGAGCTGTGCTGGGGCATCGGGTTGGCACGTGATTTCAGCAGGCTGCTGCATCTCTTGGGCCTCAGCCCAGCCAGGACTGTGGCCAGGCAGCTGGACAAGAGTGTCTTTAGGTCTCTTTCCGGCTCTGCAGCTACAGGGCTGTATGACACCCTCACTTCTACCACCCAAGGTCAGGCAAGGCTGCTGCTGTTGTTCTTATTGGGTCACTAATGTTGTGTTTAACTCTTTTGTGAACTCATAGATTACAGCTCACCTTGCTCTTCTGTCCATGGGATTTCCCAGGCAAGAACACTGGACTGGGTTGCCCTTTCCTCCTCCAGGGATTTTCCCAACCTAGGGATCGAGCCTGCGTCTCTAACACCACAGGCCTATTCTTTACCACTGAGCCACCTGGGAAGCCCCAGGCAAGGGGAAGGGGCTCCAAATCTCTTTCTCCTGGGGAAGGAGGTCAGAAACCGAAAAAGGGAGGGGACCAACTGCAAGTTCCCCTTTAACAGGAGTGAGAAATCTGCCACAGCCTCGGAAAGTGCAGCCACTTCCTATTTGATTTTGATTTACTTTAAAACCACTTGAAAATGTTTTCTTCAGTGTACTCTGTGGCAGGATAACCACCAGCCTTTGCAAGAATCTGGATTTAGAGCTCTGCTCTGGGATTCTGATGCTGAAGCTGAAACTCCAATACTTTGGCCACCTGATGCAAAGAACTGACTCATTAGAAAATACCCTGATGCTGGGAATGATTGAAGGCGGGAGGAGAAGGGGATGACAGAGGATGAGATGCTTGGATGGCATCACTGACTCAATGGACATGGGTTTGAGTAAGCTCTGGTAGTTGGTGATGTGACAAGGAGGCTGGGCGGGCGTACTGCAGTCCATGGGGTCACAAAGAGTCAGATATGACTGAACGACTGAACTGAACTGAAGTGAACTGGGATTCTGTAGCTGTGTGACCTTAGGCAAATCCCTTTCCTTCTCTGACCTTCAGATTCCTCAGTTGAATCACTGACTGCTGTGAAGGTGAATGAGGGAACAGTAAGATGGGCTTCATATGGGCTTCACCCATGATAAAAAAAAGTTCCCAGTAGAAATCTGAATGGGAGTCCAGGGCTCCAGAGGGACAGCGAGGCTGTCCAGGGTACTCAGAGAGGATGACGACGGTCCTCGGCAGGAATGTCTACGAGCCACAGTATTTCGCTGAACTCACTCTCAAAACCAGGGCCCAGTCCAGAGGGCCTTCTGGTAGCTCCCATGGGCAGAGCCTCCCCTTTGAGCCTCTGCATTTATAGAACCCAAGCTATAATACACGCCTGGGTTCTGCTCATATTCTCTTGTTACGGGTCATTGTCCAGCTGACCCTGACCCAGGGGGACTCTGGACCTTCGCTCCATTCTCCAGGCCAGCTGCGGGAGTCTCATGGTGAAGTACGGCTCCACCCTCCTTACCTCCTAACCCTCCGCCCCCGCCCCTCCCCTCATCCTCCCACCTCCACCCTCACCCTGACACCTTAATCTGTGGTCTCAGTCTCACTTTCCCTGCAAAGTCTTGACCACCAGCACTGCGCACAGAGGGGATAATGACAAGAACTAATGGAAATGTACTGACAGCGGTGGAACCATAACAACTTCTGGCCAGCGATTTTTGACCCAGGGCTAAGGCATTCATCTTCTCTTTTCTTCCTTCCCCTTCCTCCCCTCCTCCCTTCTCCCTCCCATCCCCCTCCCTACCCCCCACTTAGCACCTCCCACCCTGCTGGCGGCAGCTCAGGAATTACTCAAGGGAGTAGGAGGCAGGCAGATCGGCATTTTAGTTGTTATTGTTTACTCATAGCTTCTGCCAACAAATCCTGACCGTGCTGTGCGCAGTTAAACTACAGAGAATCCTGTGAGGGTCCTTGCAAGTGCACGGCTTTGGAGTCCAACTTGCTGTTCACTGTGCCAGACTTCCCTGTCCTTCACCATTTCTGGGCACAGATTCCAGCTTTCCAGCCCTCACCTGTTATGACCGTACGTAATTCCTCTGTGAAGTGGGGTTATTAAAGATTTTCAGTGTTTTAAGAAAACACTGTCTCTGGCCGGGCACTGATCCTGGTGTGAGAGATCACACACAGCCCTCCCCCAGGGCTGTGCCAGACTAATAAAACAAAGGCATCTGTCTGGAGTGGGAAGCTCAGGGTAGTCAGGAGCACGGGGCAAACAGGGTGCTGAAGTCACTGGGGGAAATGAAAGAAATTTGGCATCATAAGCCCTGGCTAAAAATCCCTGACTCATCTGGGTAAAACCAGACACCTCTGTAACTTCTCAAGCTTCAGTTTTCTCGTCTGAAGATGGGAACACTGAAAGTATCGAGGCTGTGAGAAGTGTGAGAGGCAGATTGTGCTAAAACTCAAGCACAGGTCTGAGAACCAGGCAGATCCTCTGTAAAAAGCGACGGCGAGGCCCTACTGCTCCTGCTATCTCGGTGTCCGTGGTCTTCCATCCACGAAATCTGAGGGTTGTGCAAGAGGCGCTTCAAGCCTCTCCCCGCAATTCTAAGATCAACGCTGCTAGGATGAGAGACCTAGGCGGGCAAAGACGTAGCCGGCGGCCACGCGCGCACCTGCTTTGCTCAGGTTTTAGCTCCTTAAGTGTGCTCTCACTGGAGCAGGTGCCTGGCGCAGAGCCCAGTCTCAGCGTTGGGCCCGAGGCCCAGAAAGTCCCAGGCTGGCAGAAGGAGGGACTTAGCGCGATGCAGCCACAAGTGCCCAGACTCCAGAGCCCCGGGCTGGGGAAGGTCCCGGGCTCGCGCGGTGGAGGGGGGCCCGAGCTCCGCGGACGCCCCGTGCATCACTCACCGACCACTCATCGCGCAGTGCAGTAGCCGCGGCCGGTGCCTTGCCCTCGCAGTCACCCGAGACGCCTCCGCAGCGCCTACTGCCCGTCTTGCAGGACTTGGAGGGGCAGCCCCGCCCCGCCCCGCCCCGCCCCGCCCTGCGCCTCGCTCCGGCCAATGGCACAGCCCCGTTACTCCCTTTCCGCCCCGCCCCTCGCCTCGCTCCGGCCAATGGCGTCACGTCACCTTAACGGACCCGCCCAGCCCCTGGCACAACAGGGAGGGTAGCGGAGGGGCCTCGAGGCCTCGGGAAGGTTTGGGGCATCGGCTGTGCGGGGGCGCCTTGAGGGAGACTCAAGAAGGAATCAGCCCGGACTGGGTGGGCCGGATCAAGCGTGCGGGCCAAGGTCAGGAACCGGGCGGGTTAGGCACTCGGGTTTCCAACAGAGGTCGGTGTGCACGCCCCGCAGTTCCTCGTGTGCCTGTCATGAGAGAGGAGGTTATCAGTAGAACCCGAAGGATGTTAGTTTCTGCTCAGGGGCCACTCATCTGCAGTTCGGCTGCAGGGTTAGAGTTAGGGTTGGCGTTGTGGGCATCGGCTGTGCGGGGGCGCCTTGAGGGAGACTCAAGAAGGAATCAGCCCGGACTGGGTGGGCCGGATCAAGCGTGCGGGCCAAGGTCAGGAACCGGGCGGGTTAGGCACTCGGGTTTCCAACAGAGGTCGGTGTGCACGCCCCGCAGTTCCTCGTGTGCCTGTCATGAGAGAGGAGGTTATCAGTAGAACCCGAAGGATGTTAGTTTCTGCTCAGGGGCCACTCATCTGCAGTTCGGCTGCAGGGTTAGAGTTAGGGTTGGCGTTGCCTCTCAGAGCTTCACCGCCTTTAAGAAATCTCATCCTCAGATGATGAAGAGGAGATTAACTTCTCTGCCCGTTACCGCCTGCTGCAGGAGGATTTATCTGCGCGGGGGCACTGTGAACAGAAGACCACGGCCTTTTGGGGAACTCGAATAGTTCAGTAATTCTGGGGTGTGGGGGTGGAAGGGATGGAGAAGGGGTTGACGAAAACAGTTCCGATTTCTGTTTATACCATTATCCCATCCCTGACCTTGGGACTTCCCCTTCCCTCCCCCCAGCATGAATCCTTTTACTTTCCTCTCAATCCGTGGCTCCTAATATTATTAGAGTCATATGGCCAGTTTAGAATGTTATATAGACCTTTTAGAAAAATGCAGATTCCCACATAGGCAAAAATCAGCCTGAGATTTGAGTCTATGAGCCTCTGGACCCCATTTGAGGGAGGCTGTACTAATTCTTGTTGTTAGGGCTGCTGGATTCGGTGTAAAGAGATTGGGCTCTACCATTGACTTCCTGCATAACCCTGCCCTGTGGCAATGGCTCTGGGCTTCAGTTCTCCCATCGTAAAAATGAGGGAGCTAAAGATGACCAGGCCAAGGATCTTTCAGCTCTGTCTTAGCTCGATTTCAGGAAGAGTAGGCCATCCTCTGCCAATTCAGGACACTCCTGTGGTCAGGGACCTCTGTTCCTGCAGAACCCGAAGGTCTCATTACCAAAGCTGAGGACAATAATTGGGTGCTTCAGAAGTAGTTAAAAAAAAATTTTTTTTTTCAAACAGTAAGTAAAATTCAACGTACCCCTCAACCTCTGAGCATTCATTCATGCCCAATAGGATAAGTGAACAGAGCACCTAGGTAAAATAATTTCCCTGGGGCTTTCCAGCACTTGAGATCAGCTGATCAAGCCGATGCTATCGATCTTCAGGGCCAGGACTAGCCTGGGGTGATGACTGGCATGAAGGAACAGCTTGATGTGTCCCTCACTCCCACTGTGTGCCGGGCACTCTGTAGGTGCTTTACTGTAGGAATCCCACCCAATACCCGCGCCCTCCGGAATGGTGGTTCCTAACCCCATTTTACAGAGCACAAGTGTCCATCCTCAGGAGCTTCAGAAGGAGAATCACCTTTTCCCTCCGGGTTCAACGGCGCCGTATCTGGCCCCAGGCCACTGATGGTGGGTGCTGTGTAGGCTCTTAGGTGCCAACCCAGTACTCACTCTCTGCTTTAGAAAAAATAAAGAGGAGAAGAAAGGAAAGAAAGGAAAATTGATGCAGCCACTATGGAGAACGGTAAGGAGGTGTGTTAAAAAACTAAAAATAGAGTTGCCGTATGATCCAGCGATCCCACTTCTTGGCTTATCAAAAAGATACATGGACCCCAGCATACATCAGTTCAGTTCAGTTCAGTCGCTCAGTCGTGTCCGACTCTGCGACCCGTGAATCGCAGCACGCCAGGCCTCCCTGTCCATCACCAGCTCCCGGAGTTCACTCAGACTCACGTCCATCGAGTCCGTGATGCCATCCAGCCATCTCATCCTTGGTCGTCCCCTTCTCCTCCTGCCCTCAATCCCTCCCAACATCAGAGTCTTTTCCAGTGAGTCAACTCTTCACATGAGGTGGCCAAAGTACTGGAGTTTCAGCTTCTGCATCATTCCTTCCAAAGAAATCCCAGGACTGATTTCCTTCACAATGGACTGGTTGGATCTCCTTGCAGTCCAAGGGACTCTCAAGAGTGTTCTCCAACACCACAGTCCAAAAGCATCAATTCTTCAGTGCTCAGCCTTCTTCACAGTCCAACTCTCACAACTATACATGACCACTGGAAAAACTATAGCCTCGACCAGATGGACCTTAGTCGGCAAAGTAATGTCTCTGCTTTTGAATGTGCTATCTAGGTTGGTCATAGCTTTTCTTCCAAGGAGTAAGCGTCTTCTAATTTCATGGCTGCAATCACCATCTGCAGTGATTTTGGAGCCCAGAAAATGAAGTCTGACACTGTTTCCACTGTTTCTCCATCTATTTCCCATGAAGTGATGGGACTGGATGCCATGATCTTCGTTTTCTGAATGCTGATCTTGAAGCCAACTTTTTCACTCTCCTTTGAAGTGGTTTGCCATTCCCTTTCCCAGTGGACCACATTTTATCAGTACTCTCCACCATGACCCGTCTGTCTTGGGTGGCCCTGCAAGGCATGGTTTAGTTTCATTGAGTTAGACAAGGCTGTGGTCCATGTGATTAGGTTGTTTAGTTTTCTGTGACTGTGGTTTCAGTGTGTCTGCCCTCTGATGCCCTCTCTCAGCACCTACTGTCTTAGTGGGATTTCTCTTACCTTGGACGTGAAGTATCTCTTTACGGCTGCTCCAGCAATGTGCAGCTGCTACTCCTGGCTTTGGACATATGGTATAAAGAGGCTTCATTGCTTCCAATTCATATTTTCTTTCACAGTTTTCTTAATGATATATTCTACAAATGTCAGATATATTTTCAAGTTTTTAAAATAAATTTCACCTAGGTTTTGATCAGGCTTAAATCAAATTTATAGTTATTGTCAGAAGATTGTATGTGTTTATACTATTTAAATTTTATAGCTAAGAATAAGGTATGTTTTGATTTAACTATGTCTTTCTTGACAAGCCCTTTAGTAAATTATAAGTTCTGGATAAAACTTGGACACTTCTTAACAAATTTGAAACCTGACATTTAGCTCTTTTAACTATCACAATTAATGGAATTCTTGGCTGTATCATTTTTCTAGAGGTAATGATGGGTATACAAGATAGCTGTGTAGTTTGGGAGGTTTATTAGATGATCTACTGCATTTCTATAATATATTGTCCTATTATTTTAATTTTTTAAACTTGAAGTATAGTTGATTTACAAAATTGTGTTGGTTTCAGGTTTTACCTGATTTTAAATGCATTTCTTCTAGTGCTTCCCTTGTGCGTCAGACTACAAAGACTGTATTCCTTCTCTTGTGGGTCAGCCTGCAATGGCAGCAGACCCGGATTCAATCCCTGGGTCGGGAAGATCCCCTGGAGTAGGAAATGGCAACCCACTCCAGTAGTCCTGCCTGGAAAATTTCAAGGACAGAGGAGGCCAACTACAGCCCTTAGGCTTGCAAAAAGTCAGACATGACTGTGTGATTAACACTTTCTTTCACTTTCTTGTAATGTTACACCAACAAGTGTGATGCTGAACGTTGACTACCTATAAAGTTTATTTGTCTTGTTAGAAAACAAAAAATTTTAGTATACTAAAAGTGGTTTTTACTAACTATAATATAGATGTTCAATATTATCAAATATATTAATAGCAACTAAGGCAGTGATTGTGATTTTTTTTTCCTCTTTATCCTGCTGCTGCTGCTAAGTTGCTTCAGTCGTGTCTGACTCTGTGCGACCCCATAGACAGCAGCCCACCAGGCTCCTCTGTCCCTGGGATTCTCCAGGCAAGAGCACTGGAGTGGGTTGCCATTTCCTTCTCCAATGCATGAAAGTGAAAAGTGAAAGTGAAGTAGCTCAGTCGTGTCCGACTCTTAGCTACCCCATGGACTGCAGCCTACCAGTCTCCTCCGTCCATGGGATTTTCCAGGCAAGAGTACTAGAGTGGGGTGCCATTGCCTTCTCTGCTCTTTATCCTAGAGGTACGATAACTCAGCTAATAGATTTCCTAACACTGAGCTTTCTTTGAATCAATAGCTGAATTCTATCTCTGTTAATTCACTAAAGAGTTTTGTACTATAATTTAAGTGAGTTTAAGTCATACTTATTTGTTTCTCTTTTTCTTATATCTTGTATTGATTATATTTCCTGATGATATTTCTACTATCAGAATTTCCAAAACTTCTTACATTTGGAAAGTTTTTTATTTTCTTTTACCTCTAATCACCTTGAGTGATTTAAGAATTTTCTGTCAAGCTTTTCTGAAAGAAATTCTCCATGAAATTCTGTGAGCCTAGTAATTTTAACAAAGAGAAATTTCTTTGACAATTTTCTTAGCATTTTCTATGGTTACTAATATATTCAGGTTTTGTTATAGCTTTTAATAATATTTACAACTTAAATTCATAAAATCATGCCTAACTCATGGACTTCATGGACTGGCAAGAGTCAACTCTAAGCATTAGGTGGCCAAACTATTGGAGCTTCAGCATCAGTCCTTCCAATGAATATTTGGGGTTGAATTTTCTCTTTGATTGATTGATTTGATCTCTTTGCAGTCCAAGTGACTTTCAAAGTTTTCTCCAGCACCAAAATTTGAAAGCATCAATTCTTCAGTGCTCAGGCTTCTTTATGGTGTAACTCTCACAACTGTACATGACTACCAGAAAAATCATAGCTTTGACTATATACATCTTTGTTGGCTTCCCAGGTGGCGCTAGTGGTAAAGAACTTTCTTGCCAGTGCAGGAGACTTGAGAGACAGGGGTTCAATCCCTGGGTCAGGAAGAGCCCTTGGAGGGAGCCATGGCAACCCATTCCAGTATCCTTGCCTGTGAAATCATGGATAGCCTTGGTTTGGGGTTGCAAAGAGTAAGACAAGACTGAAGCAACTTAGCATGCATGCACCTTTGCCAACAAAGTAATATCTCTTCTTTTTAATAAGTTGTCTAGGTTTATCATAGCTTTCCTTTCAAAGAGTGAGCATCTTTTAATTTCATCAAGAGATCTGTAGTCTTTTCCATTCCATTATTTTCCTCTATTTCTTTGCACTGTTCATTTAAGGAGGCCCTTATTTCTCCTTGCTATTCTCTGGAATTCTGCATTCAGTTGGATATATCTTTCCCTTTATTCCTTGCCTGTTGCTTCTCTTCTTTCCTCAGCTATTTGTAAAGCCCCCTCAGACAACTACTTTCTTTTCCTGCATTTCTTTCCTTTGGGATGATTTTGGTCATTGCCTCCTGTACAATGTTATGAACCTCTGTCCATAATTCTTAAGGCATTCTGTCTACCGGATCAGATCCCTTAAATCTATTCATCATGTCCACTGTATAATCATAAGGGGTTTGATTTAGATCATACCTGAATGGCCGAGTAGTTTTCCCTACATTCTTCAATTTAAGCCATACTATTGCAATAAGGAGCTGATGATCTAAGCCACAGTCAGTTCCAGGTCTTGTTTTTGCTATTGTATAGAGCTTCTCCATATTTGGTTGCAAAGAATATAATTAATCTAATTTCAGTATTGACCATCTGATGATGTACATGTGTAGAGTCATCTCTTCTGTTGTTGAAGAGTGTTTGCTATGATCAGTGTGTTCTCTTGACAAAACTCTGTTAGCTTTTGCCCTGCTTCATTTTGTACTCCAAGGCCAAACTTGTCTGTTACTCCAGATATCTCTTCACTACTTTTGCATTCCAACCCCCTGTGATAAAAAGGACATCTTTTTTTAGTGTTAGTTCTATGTAGATCTTCATAAAATCACTCAACTTCAGCATCTTTGGCATCTTATTGGTTGTGTCATAGACTTGGATTATTGTGATGTTGAAATCATTGCCCTGGAAATGAACCAAGATCATTCTGTCATCTTTGAGACTGCACCCAAGTAATGCATTTTGGGAAGAAGGAAATGGCAACCCATTTCTACCATTTTCCAGGTACTCTTGCCTGGAAAATCCCATGGATGGAGGAGTCTGGTACGCTACAGTCCCTGGGGTCTCAGAGAGTCAGACACAACTGAGCGACTTGACTTCACTTACTTCATACTTTATCACCAGAAAAGAAAATGGCAACCCACTCAGGTATTCTTGACTGGAGAATCCCACTGGACAGAGGAGCCTGATGGGCCATGATCCATGGGGTCGCAGCAAGTTGGACACAACTGACATGACTGAGCACACATACACATACTGATTTTGGACTCTTTTGTTGACTGTGGGGGGTTCTCCATTGTTTTCTAAGGGATTCTCGCCCACAGTAGTAGATATAATGGTCACCTGAATTAAATTCACTCATTCGCACCCATTTTAGTTCACTGATTTCTAAAATGTTGATATTCACTCTTGCCATCTCCTGCTTGATGACATCCAATTTACTTGATTCATGGACCTAAAATTTCAGGTTCCTATGCAATAGTGTTCTTTAAGCATCAGGCTACTTTCACCACCAGACACATACACAACTGAGCATCATTTCTGATTTGACCCAGCTACTTCATTCTTTCTTAAGCTATTAATATTTTGTCCTCTGCTCTTCCCCAGTAATAGAATGGACACAATCTTGACCTGTGAAGCTCATCTTCTGGAGTCATATCTTTTTGCTTTTTCATAGTTTGTGTGGGGTTCTCACAGCATGAATACTGGAGTGAGTTGCTACTTCCTCCTCCAGTGCATGACATTTTGTCAGAACTCTTCACCTTGACCATCCATCTTCACTTGCCTTGCATGGCATGGCTCATACTTTCATTGAGTTACACAAGCCTTTTTGCCATGATAAGGCTGTAATCTATGAAGAGGATTCATGAATAGTATCAATTTATTATTTACTGTTATCTGAAGCATGGCTGAGAGGAGCTACCCCACGCCCAAGGTCAGGGGAGGTGACTGAGCACTGCCAGGCTGCAATGGCACAGGAGTAGCCAGAGTAACTACCCCTCGCCCGAGGTCATGGGGGGCAACAGAGAGGAGCAACCTCACATCCAAGGAGATGTGACTGCACGGGCACAGGAGGGCAGAGAGGAGCTACTCCACATTCAAGGTCAGGAGGTGCGAATTTGTCCAAGGTAAGGAGCAGCAGCTGCACTTTGCTGAAACAGCCTTGAAGAGATACACAACGTCCAAGGTAAGAGAAATCGAAGTAAGATGGTAGGTGTTGTAAGAGGGCATCAGAGGGCAAACACACTGAAACCATAATCACAGAAAACTAGCCAATCTGATCACACAGACCACAGACTTCTCTAACTCAATCAAACTAAGCCATTCCGTGTAGGGTCACCCAAGACGGATGGGTCATGGTGGAGAGGTCTGACAGAATGTGGTCCACTGGAGAAGGGAATGGCAAATCACGTCAGTATTCTTGCCTTGAGAACCCCATGAACAATATAAAAGCCAAAATGATAGGATATTGAAAGAGGAACTCCCCAGGTCTGTAAGTGCTGAATATGCTGTTGGAGATCAGTGGAGAAATAACTCCAGAAAGGATGAAGGGATGGAACCAAAGCAAAAATAATACTCAGTTGTGGATGTGACTGGTGACAGAAGCAAGGTCGAATGTTATAGAGAGCACTATTGCATAGGAACCTGGAATGTTAGGTCCATGAATTAAGGCAAATTGGAAGGGGTGAAATACGAGATGGCAAGAGTGAACATTAACATTCTAGGACTCAGCAAACTAAAATAAACTGGAGTGGGTGAATTTAACTCAGATGACCATTATATCTACTACTGTGGGCAAGAATCCCTTAGAAGAAATGGAGTAGCCATCATTGTCAACAAAAGAATCCAAAATGCAGTATTGGATGCAATCTCAAAAACCATGGAATGATCTCTGTTCATTTTGAAGGCAAACCATTCAATATCATGGTGATCCAAGCCTATGCCCCACCAATAACACTGAAGAAGCTGAAATTGAACAGTTCTATGAAAACCTACAAGATCTTTTAGAACTACACCCAAAAAAGATGTCCTTTTCATTATAGGGGACTGGAATGCAAAAGTAGGAAGTCAAGAAACACTGGAGTAGCAGGAAAATCTGGCCTTGAAGTACGAAATGAAACTGGGCAAAGGCTAATAGAGTTTTGCCAGGAGAATGCACTAGTCATAGCAAACACCCTCTTCCAACAACACAAGAGAAGACTCTACACATGGACATCACCAGATGGTCAAAACTGATGCTGAAGCTGAAACTTCAATACTTTGGCCACCTCATCTGAAGAGCTGACTCATTGGAAAAGACCCTGATGCTGGAGGGATTGGGGGCAGGAGGAGAAGGGGACAACAGAGGATGAGATGGCTGGTGGCATCACTGACTTGATGGACATGGATTTGGTTAAACGGAGTTGGAGAAGGAAATGGCAACCCATTCCAGTATTCTTGCCTGGAGAATCCCATGGTGGGAGGAGCCTGATAGGCTACAGTCCATGGGGTCACAAAGAGTCGGACATGACTGAGTGACTTCACTTTCACACTTTGGGAGCTGGTGATGGACATGCAGGCCTTGCGTGCTGTGCTTCATGGTGCCACAAAAAGTCAGACACTACTGAGTGACTGTACTTAACTGAATTTGTTACTTTATTATTATTAATTTTTTTTTTAGTAATTCTTTTTCAAGCTTTCGTTTCCGGATTTTTTCCAACTTCTCCAAGTGGGATCAGTTAGTTCACTTTTCTTCCTGTTCGGTTTCTTGATTAATGATGTTTCCTTTGATTTCTGCTTAATAATGAAAAACGTTTCAGTTAAAGAATCTTCTCTAAGAATAGTGTTAGTTTATATCTCACATATCTTGACACTAAGAGCTTCAAATTATTTTTTATTTGAAAATAATTTATAATTGCAGTTGTGATTTATTTTTTAATTAATACACATATATATATGTATTTATATGTGCTATGTGTGTATAAATATGGATACATATACTTAATATCCAAGTTGAAGTATTTTTCATACATCTGTTACTAATTTCTAGCTTTATTTTGTTTTTATTCAATTTAGTTCAGTCAGTAGCTCAGTCATGTCCTACTCTTTGCGACCCCATGAATTGCAGCACGTCAGGCTCCTTGTCCATCACAAACTCCCAGAGTTCACACTCATGTCCATCAAGTCAGTGATACCATCCAGCCATCTCATCCTCGGTCGTCCCCTTCTCCTCCTGCCCCCAGTCCCTTCCAGCATCAGAGTCTTTTCCAGTGAGTCAACTCATCACATGAGATGGCCAAAGTACTGGAGTTTCAGCTTTAGCATCATTCCTTCCAAAGAAATCCCAGGGCTGATCTCCTTCAGAATGGACTGATTGGATCTCCTTGCAGTCCAAGGGACTCTCAAGAGTCTTCTCCAACACCACACTTCAAAGCATCAATTCTTTGGCACTCAGCCTTCTTCACAGTCCAACTCTCACATGCATACATGACTACTGGAAAAACCATAGCCTTGACTAGACGGACTTTAGTTGGCAAAGTAATGTCTCTGCTTTTGAATATGATATCTGGGTTGGTCATAACTTAATGCAGTTTAATGTTGAAATTTATTGAGTTTTTCCATTTTTGCAAATGGTGGATGCTTGAAAAGAAAGTATGTCTCCAGTTTATCTGCATATCTCTAGAATCCCAAATGCTTAAAAAAATTTTTTAATTCAGTTCATGTAACTCAGGAAAAAAATATTATTTGCATTTTTAATGGATGTTTGAAAACATTTGGAAAAAGTCTGACAGAGAGTGTAGCTTCTGGGAAAGATTTAGCTTGCCTAAACATTTGCACTGCCTCTCCTAATATCTTCCTGATTTAAAGGAAGAGGTGTTGGACTGTCTATTAGGAAGATGTTGAGAAACCTGCAAAAATATTGGCAACAGTCAGTATTCTAACACTAGCAGTAAACTAGCCCTAAACTCTCTATGTGAGAAAGTCAATCCCTATTTTGAAAAAAAAAAAAAAAAAACTATAATGGAGTTGTTCTGTAATTTGCAGCCAAATGCATTTCTAATTGATTCACTTTATTTCTTCTGTGGCTTTAATTATCCTATTAGTATATTGTCTTGCATATGTTTAACTGCTATAACTAGAATGAAATGACTAATAGTAAGGAAAATTATTTATATAAATAAGGTGTCTGAACTCAGCACATGGTCAGCAGTTAATTATGCATTTTGTAGCACAGCTAAGTTTTATTAAGCCTTTTCCAAATATTTACCATAAAGTATTCTAGATGCTTTATATAAATTCACTATTTATTCTTTAAAACAGCTTGGTATGGCAGCTACTGTTTTTTTATTTTCATTCTCATAAGGTCACATATGTTTAAGTGAAAAGCCAAGTCTGGGCCCAAAGTCTGAACTTTTAATAATCATGCTACAGTATCATTTGATGAAGATTTCAATTTTCCAATTTGGAAATGTTTTTTTACACACACATATATACCTGGCAAACATATGCCCACTTTCACAACTAAATACAATAGCAACAAAAAAATCTCTTTACTACACATGATAATCAGTTTAACAAATGGTCATTCTTTGCCAGGAAGTCTCTGTTTTGGTAGCTGTGGCACATTGTTGAGTCCCCTTTCCATTGAAAAGATTAATTTCAGCATTTCTTCTCAAAGGATAGCTAAAACCAGAAACTACCACAATTGCAACTACTAGATTGCTTTAAAACGAAGCCAGTCATTTTATATAAAATAAGATTTGACCTGAATCTTGACCCTTTTTGGACAGAAACCAAACCTCAGCTTTTCCAGAGCTTTGAAAATGCACTTTGGGTTGACTTCCTCTCCTTTGTTTTTCTACACCTCTCACTTTGGGTTTATCCGGGCTGAAAAACTGAAAGACCAAAATACCAGAAGGAAGATGCCTTCCAAAACCAGCAGAATCAACAAAGGAAACTGAAGAAGAAAACCTGTTGGCTTTTTGAAAAATGTTTTGTAATGTTGTTTCTAAAATCATTATTATTTAAATAGAAAATCAGATGTTTCTTTGCCTAATAAAACATAACATTATTTTCTTACAACAAAATAAAATTCTAGACTATCTCACTAGCAAACTGATAGAGTGATTAGAGTCCTTCCAAAAGGTAGGTGCCCAATAGGCTATTGGAGATCAGTGGAGAAATAACTCCAGAAAGAATGAAGGGATGGGGCCAAAGCAAAAACAATACACAGTTGTGGATGGGACTCATGATAGAAGCAAGTTTCAATGCTATAGAGAACAATATTGCATAGGAACCTGGAGTATTAGGTCCATGAATCAAGGCAAAATGGAAGTAGTCAAACAGGAGAAAACAGGAGTAAACATCAACATTCTAGGAATCAGCAAATTAAGATGGACTGGAATGGGTGAATTTAACTCAGATGACCATTATATCTACTACTGTGGTCAGAAATCCCTTAGAAGAAATGGAGTAACCATCATAGTCAACAAGAGTCCAAAATGTAGTACTTGGATGCAATCTCAAAAACGACAGAATCATCTCTGTTTGTTTACAAGGCAAAGTATTCAATATCACGGTAATCCAAGTCTATGCCCTGACCAGTAAAGCTGAATAAACTGAAGTTGAACAGTTCTATGAAGTCTACAACACCTTCTAGAACTAACACCACCAAAAGATGTCCTTTTCCGTATAGGGGACTGGAATGCAAAAGAAGGAAGTCAAGAAACACCTGGAGTAACAGGCAAATTTGGCCTTAGAGTACAAAATGAAGCAGAGCAAAGGCTAATAGAGTTTTGTCAAGAGAACACATTGGTCAAAGTAAACACCCTCTTCCAACAACACAAGAGAAGACTCTACACATGGACATCACCAGATGGTCAACACTGAAATCAGACTGATTATATTCTTTGCAGCCAAAGATGGAGAATCTCTATACAGTCAGGGAAAACAAGACTGGGAGGTGAAGGTGGCTCAGATCAATTCAGTTCAGTTCAATTCAGTCACTCAGTCGTGTCTGACTGTTTGCGACCCCATAAATCGCAGCACGCCAGGCCTCCCTGTTTATTACTATCTCTCTGAGTTCACTCAGACACATCCATCAAGTCCGTGATGCCATCCAGCCATCTCATCCTCGGTTCTCTCCTTCTCCTCCTGCCCCCAAACCCTCCCAGTATCAGAGTCTTTTCCAATGAGTCAACTGTTTGCATGAGGTGGCCAAAGTATGGAGTTTCAGCTTTAGCATCATTCCTTCCAAAGAAATCCCAGGATTGATTTCCTTCAAAATGGACTGGTTGGATCTCCTTGCAGTCCAAGGGACTCTCAACAGTCTTCTCTAACACCACAGTTCAAAAGCATCAATTCTTCAGCGCTCAGCCTTCTT
This sequence comes from Madoqua kirkii, assembly GCA_006408675.1. Taxonomy (NCBI): domain Eukaryota; kingdom Metazoa; phylum Chordata; class Mammalia; order Artiodactyla; family Bovidae; genus Madoqua; species Madoqua kirkii. Next base: position 30,651 of record SJYC01048829.1, on the reverse strand, counting down.
CACAGTCCAATTCTCACATCCATACATGACTACTGGACAAACCATAGCCTTGACTAGATGGATCTTAGTTGGCAAAGTAATGTCTCTGCTTTTGAATATACTATTTAGGTTGGTCATAACTTTCCTTCCAAGGAGTAAGCATCTTCTAATTTCGGGGCTGCAGTCACCATCTGCAGTGATTTTGGAGCCCCCCAAAATAAAGTCTGATGCTGTTTCCACTGTTTCCCCATCTATTTCCCATGAAGTAATGGGACCGGATGCCATGATCTTCGTTTTCTGAATGTTGAGCTTTAAGCCAACTTTTTCACTCTCCTCTTTCACTTTCATCAAGAGGCTTTTTAGCTCCTCTTCACTTTATGCCATAAGAGTGATGTCATCTGCATATATGAGGTTATTGATATTTCTCCCAGCAATCTTGATTCTAGCTTGTGTTTCTTCCAGTCCAGCGTTTCTCATGATGTACTCTGCATAGAAGTTAAATAAGCAGGGTGACAATATACAGCCTTGACGTACTCCTTTTCCTATTTGGAACCAGTCTGTTGTTCCATGTCCAGTTCTAACTGTTGCTTCCTGACCTGCATACAGATTTCTCAAGAGGCAGGTTAGGTGATCTGGTTTTCTCATGATGTACTCTGCATATAAGTTAAATAAGCAGGGTGACAATATACAGCCTTGACGTACTCCTTTTCCTATTTGGAACCAGTCTGTTGTTCCATGTCCAGTTCTAACTGTTGCTTCCTGACCTGCATACAGATTTCTCAAGAGGCAGGTTAGGTGGTCTGGTATTCCCATCTCTTTCAGAATTTTCCACAGTTGATTGTGATCCACACAGTCAAAGGCTTTGACATAGTCAATAAAGCAGAAATACATGTTTTTCTGGAACTCTCTTGCTTTTTCAATAATCCAGCGGATGCTGGCAATTTGATCTCTGGTTCTTCTGCCTTTTCTAAAACCAGCTTGAACATCAGGGAGTTCACGGTTCACATATTGCTGAAGCCTGCCTTGCAGAATGTTGAGCATTACTTTACTAGCATGTGAGACGAGTGCAATTGTGTGGTAGTTTGAGCATTCTTTGGCATTGCCTTTCTTTGGGACTGGAATGAAAACTGACCTTTTCCATTCCTGTGGTCACTGCTGAGTTTTTCAAATTTGCTGGCATGTTGAATGCAGCACTTTCACAGCATCACCTTTCAGGATTTGAAATAGCTCAACTGGAATTCCATCTCCTCGACTAGCTTTGTTCATAGTGATGGTTTCTAATGTCCACTTGACTTCACATTCCAAGATGTCTGGCGCTAGATTAGTGATCACATCATCATGATTATCTGCGTCATGAAGATCTTTTTTGTACAGTTTTTCCATGAATTCTTGCCACCTCTTCTTAATTTCTTCTGCTTGTTAGGTCCATACCATTTCTATCTTTTATCAAAACCATCTTTGCATGAAATGTTTACTTGGTAAATCTAATTTTCTTGAAGAGATCTCTAGTCTTTCCCATTCTGTTCTTTTCCTCTATTTCTTTGTACTGATCGCTGAAGAAGGCTTTCTTATCTGTTCTTGCTGTTCTTTGGAACTCTGCATTCAGATGCTTATATCGTTCCTTTTCTCCTTTGCTTTTCGCTTCTCTTCTTTTCACAGCTATTTATAAGCCCTCCCCAGACAGCCGTTTTGCTTTTAGGCATTTCTTTTCCATGGAGATGGTCTTGATCCCTGTCTCCCGTACAATGTCTTAAACAGATCCAGGCCCGCGCACTAAGCACGGGTGGCTGCGAGGGCCAGGCCGGTGCACTAAGTGCAACCGAGAGGAGCTACCCCACGTCTGAGGTCAGGGGCAGCAGCCTAGATTGCCAGGCTGAGACGGCGCGGGAATAGCCGAAAGGAGCTACCCAGTGTCCGAGGCCAGTGGCGGCCGGGGAGACATCCCGCATCTGAGGTCAGGGGCGGCCTGGAGTAAACACTCCAAGTCCGAGGTCAGGGGCAGCCAGAAGAAGCCACCTAGCGCTAGAGGCCAGGGGCGGTGACTGTGAGGAGTCACCATGAGCCTAAGGCCTGGGGTAGCAGCTGGGAGGAGCCATCTCACGCCCAAGGCCAAGGGCGGTAACCCTGAGGAGCCACCCCTCGCCGGAGCCCGAGGCCAGGGCCGGTAGCCTGGAGGAGCCTTTCGAGGAGCAGTGGCTGCACAGACACAGGAGGCCCTAGAGGAGCTATCCCACATTAAAGGTAAGGAACAGTGGCGGTGAGGAGATACCCGTCATCGGAGGTAAGGAGTAGCAGCTGTGCTTTGCTGGAGCAGCCCTGAAGAGATACTCCACGCCCAAGGTAAGAGAAACCCAAGTAAGATGGTAGTGTTGCAAGAGGGCATCAGAGGGCAGAGACACTCAAACCATACTCATAGAAAACTAGCCAATCTAATCACACTAGGACCACAGCCTTGTCTAACTCAAGAAATCAAGCCATGCCTGTGGGGCAACCCAAGACGAGTGGGTCACCGTGGAGAGGTCTGACAAAACATGGTCGACTGGAGAAGGGAATGGCAAGCCACTTCAGTATTCTTGCCTTGAGAACCCCATGAACAGTATGAAAAGGTAAAATGATAGGATACCAAAAGAGGAACTCCCCAGGTCATTGGGTGCCCAATATGCTACTGGAGATCAGTGGAGAAATAACTCCAGAAAGAATGAAAGGATGGAGCCAGAGCAAAAACAATACCCAGCTGTGCGTGTGACTGGTGATAGAAGCAAGATCTGATGCTGTAAAGAAGAATATTGCATAGGAACCTGGAATGTCAGGTCCGTGAATCAAGGCAAATTGGAAGTGGTCAAACAAGAGATGGCAAGGGTGAACGCTGACATTCTAGGAATCGGCGAACTAAAATGGACTAGAATGGGTGAGTTTAACTCAGATGACCATTATATCTACTACTGCAGGCAGGAATCCCTCAGAAAAAATGGAGTAGCCATCATGGTCAACAAAAGAGTCTGAAACACAATACTTGGATGCAGTCTCAAAAACGACAGAATGATCTCTCTTCGTTTCCAAGGCAAACCATTCAGTATCACAGTTATCCAAATCTATGCCCCAACCAGTAACGCTGAAGAAGCTGAAGTTGAACGGTTTTATGAAGACCTACAAGACCTTTTAGAACTAATACCCAAAAAAGATGTCCTTTTCATTATAGTGGACTGGAATGCTAAAGTAGGAAATCAAGAAACACCTAGAGTAACAGGCAAATTTGGCCTTGGAATGTGGAATGAAGCAGGGCGAAGACTATGAGTTTTGCCAAGAAAATGCACTGGTCATAGCAAACACCCTCTTCCAACAACACAAGAGAAGACTCTACACATGGACGTCACCAGATGGTCAACACCAAAATCAGATTGATTATATTCTTTGCAGCCAAAGATGGAGAAGCTCTATACAGCCAACAAAAACAAGACCGGAGCTGACTGTGGCTCAGATCATGAACTCCTTATTGCCAAATTCAGACTAAAAATGATAGGATACCAAAAGAGGAACTCCCCAGGTCATTGGGTGCCCAATATGCTACTGGAGATCAGTGGAGAAATAACTCCAGAAAGAATGAAAGGATGGAGCCAGAGCAAAAACAATACCCAGCTGTGCGTGTGACTGGTGATAGAAGCAAGATCTGATGCTGTAAAGAAGAATATTGCATAGGAACCTGGAATGTCAGGTCCGTGAATCAAGGCAAATTGGAAGTGGTCAAACAAGAGATGGCAAGGGTGAACGCTGACATTCTAGGAATCGGCGAACTAAAATGGACTAGAATGGGTGAGTTTAACTCAGATGACCATTATATCTACTACTGCAGGCAGGAATCCCTCAGAAAAAATGGAGTAGCCATCATGGTCAACAAAAGAGTCTGAAACACAATACTTGGATGCAGTCTCAAAAACGACAGAATGATCTCTCTTCGTTTCCAAGGCAAACCATTCAGTATCACAGTTATCCAAATCTATGCCCCAACCAGTAACGCTGAAGAAGCTGAAGTTGAACGGTTTTATGAAGACCTACAAGACCTTTTAGAACTAATACCCAAAAAAGATGTCCTTTTCATTATAGTGGACTGGAATGCTAAAGTAGGAAATCAAGAAACACCTAGAGTAACAGGCAAATTTGGCCTTGGAATGTGGAATGAAGCAGGGCGAAGACTATGAGTTTTGCCAAGAAAATGCACTGGTCATAGCAAACACCCTCTTCCAACAACACAAGAGAAGACTCTACACATGGACGTCACCAGATGGTCAACACCAAAATCAGATTGATTATATTCTTTGCAGCCAAAGATGGAGAAGCTCTATACAGCCAACAAAAACAAGACTGGAGCTGACTGTGGCTCAGATCATGAACTCCTTATTGCCAAATTCAGACTCAAATTGAAGAAAGTAGGGAAAACCGCTAGACCATTCAGGTGTGACCTAAATCAAATCCTTTCTTATCTTGGAGTTAAGTTTAACCTTGTAACTCATTTTGGTCAATCAGAGAAGTACTCTGAGTTATCATAGATAGTTTTTAAAGCTAACATGTTCTCTTTATTCTCTGTCTCTGGCAAGAGTGAGGACGCTGGCACACCCTCAGTCTGGGTTATTTATGGACCACAAAGAGAAGGGTCTCCTGACAATCAGCATAGGCAGGACACAAACAAGAAATGAACCTTAATCATTTTAAACCATTGGGACTTTCAGGTGATAATACTATATCATACTTTTAACCTATCATGACCAATGCATGTGGGAAAGCAGACTTCTCTGAGATTAAACTGCCATCTAAGACCCAAATAAACAATCACATGAATTGTTATTTTAAGTACTTTAATACTAAACAGATCTGGATTTTTTGTGTTTATTCCTTCATTCAGGAAACATTGGAGTGTCCTAATGGTATTGATCTCTTTGCTAGACCTTGGGGTACAGTGATGAATGAGGTATGGCCTTTGACCTCAAGGGTCTTGCATTCCAGAACAGATTTCTGACATGTAATTGAATAAATAACAGGAAATCAGTCCTATGCACTTGAATTGGCTGTGTAGTTAGTCAGTCACTTTATGGGACCCTTGAATATAATAGCAGCATCCTAAGCTGAGAAAAAAATGTGTTGCAAAAAGAGAATTTATAAAAAATTGTTTAAGTTATGTTTAAAAGCTCACTGTAGCTGAGAAACATGTCAAAATATTAACAAAATCACATGTACACAGAGAAAAGAAGAATTGAAATTATTTTTATATATTAAAAAAAATTATTTCTCCTTACTTTGAGACAGTGAAACAGCCAAATATTTGGATGTTGCACTAAGCACCATTGAGATCATTCAGAGCTATGGCTTACACTGAGGCAGGATTTCTGCAAAACAAATTTGAGAACATTTTTTTCCTGATTCTATTTAATTTGTTCCAGAGAAATCTGGATACAGTTCATTAAATTGAATAATTTTGAATGTATGAAATGTGGCCATTTATTTTCCATCCAGTTGTGAAATATAATAAAGTTGTGCAATGCTTTCATCATAAAATTTTTTATTATCCTATATTTCCACTGAAAAAGTCCATATAGGAATTCTTTTTGATACAGGTAGTATTGGTTGGAAAAAGGAATTTCCTTAAGAAAAGGTGTCAAGAAAAGTTCTAATATATTCATTAGCTAGCTCTGTTAGATTTAAAGTTTTACTTCCTTTCTATCTAACCTGTATTTTTAGCAAGTAAATAAAAACGCAATAAGTATAGTTTTGCTTCTTTCACATGCAAAACCCTCAGTCATGTCACCTGAAATTTCTGTTGGTGTTATTGCTATCTTAGAAAATCTTAATATGTTGGTTTCTTAAATTCCTGTCACTTCTAACAGACAGTTAAACTATATAACCAGCAGAGCGCTATAAGACTAATTTCTGGCATCTGTTAGGTTTTACTTTTCCTATGTAGAAAATTTAAGCTTTGCTATTTTCTATTTTAGAAATATGGTAGGAAATAGGACACTATAGCACAATATCCTTTTCCTTTGCACATTATATACAAATTGTGGTGGAGGGCACAAATTGAATCATGTCTAGAAAAAGCTATGGCCAACTTCCCCTTCCTCTGCAATAATGGCAATATGTTATAAACTCCTCGTGGGTGATATTAAACATTGTGTTCTGGGTGTCTTTGTAATTGCCACTTCTCTTTATGTCTGAGAAGATATTTTGGTTTCTAGTTATTGGCTTCATTTGAAATTGCCTTTCATTTGAAATTATGAACTCGGTCCATATGCTGAATTTTATTCCACTACCATTGTTGACATGAAACTGTATCATCTTGATTTTATTTACATGTAGTTCACTAGCTCCTGTCAATCAGCCTTTCTTAAAAACACTTCATTTCTCTTACCTACTTATTCTATATTCATTTGACCCATTTGCTCCAGATTATTTTTCAATACTCTTCATTTCCAAAAACATTTTACAATTGACCTTACTTTGGGAGACTTGAGTTGGATCCCTGGGTTAGAAAGATCCCCAGGAGAAGGGAAAAGCTACTCACTTAAATATTCTGGCCTGGAGAATTCCATGGACTATAGTCCATGGGGTTGAAAAGAGTTGGACATGACTGAGCAACTTTCACTTACTTGGATACAAAGATAATAGACTCTTAGTATTGGCTTAAAAGAAAAATATCTTAGTGTCAATCTAGTGTTTCTCAAACTTCAATGTGCATACAAACAAATGTGAGTTTTGTTAAAATGCAGATTCTACAAACCTAATAAGCTCCCTGGTGATGCCTCTGCTGTTGTTCTGAGACCATGTCTTTGAGTAGCAAAGTGTGAATCCATTGATATCTGACATCATCTGGGAAAGATGTAATCAATTATTCAAACTATTTACTGAATATAAACTATAACAGAAACATGAAGCATTTCTCTATGCCAGACTCTAGTGATTAATCTGAAAGCAGAAAAAAAAAAATCTAGATTTTCACATTCATGGGATTTAAATTCTGGTGGAGAAAATAGAAAATAAGTGAATGACAATATAAACATTTTAAAATTTTGATAAGAATAATCAAAATTCTTTTCTTTTTTCTTTCTTTCTTTACAATAAAGAAAATAGGCATGACGCATTCTGTGGAATAAATGCAGAATACTGGTCATATGGGATGTTCAGGGAAGAACTGTGGAAGTGGCAATTAAGCAATGAGTGGACAAAAGGGAAGGAACCAGTTATTTGAGGTGTAAGAAAACAGCCTGCAGGACAATCATTCAGTTCAACATCTTTTCTAGGAGCATTTAGAGAATTTGAAATGTTAGAAGGCACCTCATACAGCTAAAGTCAAGCAAGTATTTGGAGGAGAAGTAGGCTGGAGACAGACTCGGCAGTATCCTTTAGATTTTGGAGATTTTTTAAAAAATTCTAAAATCAATAAAAATTCACTGAAGGAGCATTTGTTTATTTAAATTAGAAAAGGACCCAAGAACTTCTCTGAGGATCCAGTGGCTGACTCTGTGCTCCCAATGCCTGGGTTCAATCCATGTCAGAGAACTAGCTTTCTCATGCCTCAACTAAAGAATTCCACATACTGCAACAAAGATGGAAGATCCTTCATGCCATAACTTCATGCCAGAGCAGCCAAATAAAAGAGTAAATAAAAATAAATATTAAAAAGAAAAAATATATATAATTTACACTTCAAATCTATTCAAATTCTTTATAAAAGAATGGACACATCTTTGCTTGTTATTTGGAGAACACAAGGGGAAGAGCAAAAGTGGGGCTGTGGACTTCACTGAGAAAGGAGATTTAGGTAGCCATGCTGTGGTAGTAGCAGTAATAGCAGCAGCAGAGTAATTGAGATCAAGGATGATCTAATCAGGGAGCTGACACTGAACCCAGGGAGAACAATAGTTGGAGGTATATTTCTGAGATAGGATGGACTTCTGATAAAAAGGGCAATAAATAAATGACCAACATGTTGGCTTGGGAACAAATTGTCTAACAGCATATTTTACTGATGCATGGAACCTAGGACTAAAACAGGTTTGCCGAGGAAAGGTGTCATTTCAGTTGTGGCCGTGTTGGCACGTGATGATAGTAGCCATCCAGGTATACAAGTCTGGAGCTCAGGGATGGTTCTGAGCTGTTGATAGAAACAGGCTCCTCCATCCATGGAATTTTCCAGGCAAGAATACTGGAGTGGGTTGCCATTTCCTTCTCCAGGAGATCTTCTTGACCCAGGGATTGAACCTGGGTCTCCTGAATTGTAGGCAGACACTTTACCATCTAAGCCACCAGGGAAGATCAATGCTGGTAAATACACAGGTAAATAACTTTTTCCTCAAAAAGAGTATCTTTTACATTTAGATCTGCAAACTGTCTGGAGTTAATTGTTTATTGTATGATTTCAAATCAGAGCCAATTTGTATTATTTTGCATATGGAAATCCAGGATGAACCTGGGTCTCCTGAATTGTAGGCAGACACTTTACCATCTAAGCCACCAGGGAAGATCAATGCTGGTAAATACGCAGGTAAATAACTTTTTCCTCAAAAAGAGTATCTTTTACATTTAGATCTGCAAACTTCTGGAGTTAATTGTTTATTGTATGATTTCAAATCAGAGCCAATTTGTATTATTTTGCATATGGAAATCCAGGTGTAACAATTCTGCATCATTTATTCCAATTACCATCCTTTACCCACTTAAATTGTAGTGTCATTTTGTCAATTAGCTGTTAATTTTATATATGTGAGCCTTTTCCTGGATCCTGTATTCTGTTGGTCAGTTGAGAGCCTTTGATTTCTTCAGCAAGATTTTTATTCTATATAATGAAAGCTCAAGTGAAAACTGTTGGTAAACTTTTAAAACTATCAGGACATCTATTAAGGTTGAATGTCAATATCTACATATGAAATTGGATTCTCACCCATGATGTTCTCCATATTTAATGTGAAGTAAATAGATACACCTAAAGCCATATGATTAAACACATCCATGTAAACATTTTAAGCGAAAAAACAAAATGTGAAAATCATCAATTACAGAAATAACAAGTATGGTTACTTATCCTTTAAATATCCCATTGCAAATGCACAAACAGAAATAGCAGAAATAAGACTTTTTCAAACAAAGGGATCACCAAAGTAAATATCTATTAACTCACCAAAATGTTGAGTTTAAAGCAATAACTTATAATACATATTTTACATAAACCTTCCAATACAAAAATCCAGCAAGTCCTTGTTTGTTTTTAAATTATGCAACAAGGATATTCCTTTATTATTCTCTTACATCTGGAAATATGTCAAATGATACTTAAGTAACTCTAGCTGTAATACAAAGGCATTGTAGAATAGCTTAAATTGACAGTGCCCTGAGGTGCTCTGATGATTCCATGTATGATTTGTTCTTTGAAATGTTGACTGTTTCCCTTCATGCTTAAATTTTATTTCACTTCATTTTTATCTTCATAATTTTTTTCTGAAGAGTATATTGCATTAAAGATCTGGCAATGAAAGCCAAGAGATAAAGTCCTACAAAGTCAAATAAAGACTATCCTGAGCAGTTTTGCTTTGGTTTCATTTGTTTTAAAAAGGAGTGGGTAGGAATCACAGCACAGCAACAATAAACATTTAGTTCAGAAACATGATTGAATTAAATGGAACATTTATATGAGATAGAGAGATCAAATCTCTTGACAAGATGAAGTAGAGTTGTTTTCTGTTTAGTCTACCTTGCTAAAGAATAGATTTAAAAGGCAATAGAACTTTATGAGAATTCATCTCCTCAAAGATTCTAGCCCTAAAGCAAATGCAGTTTCTCATATATTCTCTATTTCTATTACTCCACTTTCCATTTCAGTGTCGTATTAGAAAATTACACTCAAATCACTGGTTTCAAAATATTAACTGTGTTTTTTAAGCCTCATTTTAATTTCACTTTGAGCAAGAACTTTTCTTCAACTTTATTTTTAAAATAAAATTAACCCCGATAGTAAACCCTGTTAACACAAATTCCTATGCCCAGTGCACAGTGAGGCCAAACAAATGAAAATGTCAGAATTTGGAGCAGAGAAAAGTTTATTGCAGAGTCATCCAAGGACACAAGTGGGTCATACCCTAAAAAGTCCAGAACTCCCCAAAGGATTTCCACAAAGCGCTTTTAAAAACCAGGAGTTAGGAGTGTGGAAGATTGAGTTTCTGGGATCTGTGATCAGCCTGTGCAGGATTTTCTGACTGGCTGGTGGTGAGGTAACAGCATTGTCACAGGGGTTAACGTTATCAGCCCTTAGGCTCCAGGAGGCCTGGGGCTATGTGTTTCTGGTCATCAAGGAATTAGGATCTTCTATTTTTGTTGGAAAAGGGTTTTTTATATCTGCAAAACCACTTTTTTATTATCTAGGTACTTCAGAGAGGAGCTAAAGCAGAGAAGAGGAAAGGCTTGTCCTTTGCCCCCTTACCCCAAGGTTCCATGGGACCCTGCTTGGTTACATTAGAAACCAAGGGTAAATCTCACAGCTTTTATATTTGGCCTCCTCATTCTCTAAATGGGGCTTCACAGGTGACTCAGTGGTAAAGAATCCACCTGCAAAGCAGAAGATGTACCTTGGCTCAGGAAGATCCCCTAGGGGAAGAAATAACAACCTGCTCCAGTATTCTTGCAAAAGACCCTGATGCTGGGAAAGATTGAAGGCAGGAGGAGAAGGAGGAAACAGAGGATGAGATGGTTGGATGGTATCACTGACTCGATGGACATGAGTTTGAGTGAACTCCAGGAGATGGTAAAAGACAGGGAAGTCTAGTGCAATGCAGTCCATGGGACTGCAAAGAGTTGGACACAACTTAGCAACTGAACAACAAAAAAGCTAATATGCTTGCTGGGATAATCCCAAGAACAGAGGAGCCTGGTGGGCTACAGTCCACAGGGTCACAAAAGAGTTGGACATGACTGAGCAACTAAAAAATAGCAACAACTTTCTAAGCACCAAATTTCTTTCTTCTTGAATCAGAGACTATATACTGAATATGTTTAAAACACAGTCAAGTGCCATATTTCTCTACAAGAAAATATTTTAGCAATAAATTTAAAATGTGTGCAGTCCAATGAAGAAGGATAAAGAAAAAGAACAGGTAATGATGTTTTATTTCCCATTAACATAAGATTGCATATGTGAAAGGCATGAATCCTCAAATCACTTCAATCAGACATTCTGAACAGGAGTATTGTTCAAAAACATTAAAAAAGAGAATGTATTAGCAGTGTTTGTAACCCATAGATGTCACTTGACGTTTGTCTCATCAATGGGGACCAGGGAACTGGGCATGGTACTGGCCACACCCAGTCCCCAGAGTGACCCTTTTGTTCACTTCAATAGAAACTGAAATCGTCACAAACCCTGATTTTGTAGCTTCCTAGATAGCTAAGAAAGCTTATTTTTGATGGTATGAGGAGAGCAAAACTCCCAGCATTTCTCCTTTATTTCAGGAAGAAGAAATGCATTTAAATTTGAGCCTCCAGACAAAATACCACTCTGCTGGTTTAATTTTATGTGTCAAGTTGTCTAGCCTGTGGTGCAGTTGTTTTTGTCAAACACCAGTCTGGATGTTGCTCTGAGGCATTGTTGATGTAATTAACATTTAAATCAGTTGACTTTGACTAAACCAGATTAACTTCCATAAATTAATCTCATTCAATCAGTTGAAGGCCTTAAGAGCAAAAAGTGAGCTTTCTAGAAGATATTCTCAAGATTGCAGCATCAACTCTTATCTGAATTTCTAGCCCACGGCTTGCCCTACAAACTTCATAACTGCCAGTACCCATGATCCTGTGTGACAGTATCTTAGAATAAATCTCTAAATATCACTCTAGATATGACTTCTGCAACTGGCAAAAATACTGTGTGTATGAACCTCAGCTTAACTACAGAAATTCACAGAATAAATGTTTTGGAAAAAATATGTGCAACAATAGCAAAGTGGCAGTTATGCCACTTGTTAGGAGTTTATTTGACTTGCTTTTCCCTGCCAGACCCCTAACCAGACAGCCAGGCAATTTTCAACTTTCTGTAAGTTTGTATTGTTGCTATTCAGTTACTCAGTGTTGTCCAACTCTTTGCAACCCCACGGGCTGCAGTGCTCTCGGCTTCCCTGTCTTTCACTCTCTCCCAGAGTTTGCTCAAGTTCATCTCCATTGAGTTGGTGTTGTCATCCAACCATGTCATCCTCTGTGTTGCCCCCTTCTCCTCCTGACTTCCATCTTTCCCAGAAGAAGCTTATAAGTTTATACATATTCTAAACTCAAGCCATTTCTCCTTCCACACAGAGTAGATAGCCAGGTGAACACTTGAAACTCTTGAGGTTTTGTTCTTATGCTGTCTGTTAAGGCCATTTTTGAGTGGGGCTCACTGCAGTTGACAGCCTTCCTCATATTGAATTTACCCACATACAAACTAATATATGCATTTTTCTTCATTTTAGTCACTTATCCAGAAGGCTCCAAGAGATCAATGTGTGTGAGCAGAGGGTGAGATGCTGATAAAACCTTAATGTTTACCTGGGAATATGGAGTAACTGCACATGTAACTTGTTTGGGGACTCTGATCAGGATCTTATGCTTGATCCCATATCTATCACTTTCAACTTACGATGGATGACCACTGTGCCCACTTTACTTTATGTCTTCTTAGACCAAAACAACCCAGCACGTCATTACAGTTCCAGGTACATGATCACTCAGTACCCTATGTTCAAGCATTTTGTCTCTATAAGAGCTCAGTTAAACCCTGGAAGCCATCTTTCAAAGGCATGTATTTCCCTGCTGCAGATAGAATAACCTTGCTCCAGTGACTCAAGAGGACCTGTTGTACTTTGTCTAGTTGCACCTATTCTCAATTGTATACTGTATCTTTCTTCATCACTGACCCCAGATTTTACAAGATTGCAGACTGTATGGTCCACATGGTCGAACTGTGTGTTTTGTAACCTGAGTTTCCTCCTTACTGCCTTAGGCCCAGCTCAAAATTAGGAGTCTTCTACATCATGCATAAAGACCAGAACAGTATCCCAAGTTATGGAATATATTATTTTTGGACCTCAAAAATGTCTACCAGGCATTGAGTTTTCCTATTTGTGTAGAGAATACAAGTGGCATCAATTTCTGCTTTACTTTGGAGAAGATGTTCTGGTACATCCTGGATAACTGCACTCCTAACACTTCAGTGAAATGACAGAGACTACATCTTTATAAGACTTGTTTCCCACCTTTGGGTTTGAACCTCCAGGATACTGGCTGCTCCTTATTCCTGCCTGACTGGCATGATGCCATTTGTATAATGGATCTATAGATTTTTCTGTAGAATATCCAGATGGTCAAGATCTCTTTGGATTACATCATGGCAGAGGATGGGAGGGTTAACTTAGCTCTGGGGAAAAATAAAAATGTATGTTTTTGTGAATGTGAATTTTTATGATTCTCTTTCCTGATTGGAATCTAAAAGAAGCATTTATTTATTCAATAGTCACACATCATATACATGAGGCCATATTAACCTGCTAAGGTATCACATCTGTTACAGCAGCTGTGATCAAGGCTCCTAGAAGTTTGAGTTTTCAATAACCCTCAGTCATTCTTCAGGATCCTTAATGCCTCTAAGTCCAGAATGAGGTTTTAAAAGAAAATATCATAAGGGCCATAATCCTTGCATTTTTTAAAAAAATTTGGGATTGGAATTGTTATCTACCATTCCCCCTCTTCCACTGTAATATTGCTTTTATTTATTCTCTTGTCAAGAGACTAGTTCAGAGATTCCCACTGCTTTTCCCCGTGATGATACAATGTGGGAATTACTCCAGCTGACAAGTATGTACATTCCAGGTATATTCAAGGGTCAATGAAACAATCACCAGGAAAATCTACAGACACACTGTAAACTAGACAAGGCAGGAGTCCACTTATTTCTGGTCTCTACATACCCTGTAAGTGAGGCGACATGGTGATGCTTTAGGTCCCCAGGTTTTGATGTCTACCCAGAGCTTGTGTCCAACAGTAAATTAGATAGGAATTCTTTTCTTATTGTAAAATTACTTAAAGTAATGCCGTGGATGTGTGGGAGGAAGAACAAGAAAATCCTTTACAGTGTATACTTTTCATGACCTTATCCAATCCTTTTCAATGGGACTATTATTATCAGTGGGCTTAGTGTGAGAAAACTGGATCCGTTCCAGAAACTAGTCAAATGATTTTGTGCAACTGCCCTCAATTTCCTGTCCATCATTTTTTTTCTCTCTCTCTTTTAAATAACAATGTTAAGCAGTGCCCTTGTTTACTACTCATCTGTTTTTGTCCCTGGGAGCATCACTGCAGCCATGAAATTAAGACACTTGTTCTTTGGAAGAAAAGCTATGACAAACTTAGACAGCATATTAAAAAGCAGAGACATTACTTTGCTGACAAAGATCTGTCTAATCAAGGCTATAGTTTTTCCAGTAGTCATATATAGATGTGAGAGTTGGCCTATAAAGAAAGCTAGGCACTGAAGAGTTGATGCTTTTGAACTGTGGTGTTGGAGAAGACTCTTGAAAGTTCCTTGGACTGCAAGGAGATCCAACCAGTCTTTCCTAAAGGAGATTGGTTCTGGGTGTTCACTGGAAGGACTGATGTTGAAGCTGAAACTCCAGTACTTTAGCCACCTGATGTAAAAAGGTGACTCATTGGAAAAGACCCCGATGCTGGGAAAGATTGAAGGCAGGAGGAGAAAGACAACAGAGGACAAGACAGTTGGATGGCATCACTGACTCAATGAACATGAGTTTGAGCAAACTCCAAGAGATACTGAAGGACAAGGGAAGCCTGATATGCTGCAGTCCGTGGAGTCAGAAATAGTCAGACATGACTGAGTGACTGAACAACGAAAAGGAGCATCATGTTTAGCCATCACCATAACATTCTTTGTGCCAGTTGACAGATGCCTGCCAATCTGAATTCTCAAACATTATAATAATTATTGGGCATGCCTGACTTTGAGTGTCTAAACATTGGCTTCCATATCTAGCTTCCATTCTTTCAGAGTCCCTAAAATATCAATCAGTGAGTTCAGCTGTGTTCAGAGGAGCACCATCACTGAACATCTTGTTGATGCTAGTATTTTTTCATTAGCACATTTCTGATGGTCTTACCAAGTGCTATATTCTGTATTTTCCCATAGAATGTAATTACCCTACGGAACTTCATATCTATCATAATATGTACATCCCCATTTAGCAATTTCTGTGAGCTTTAAACCCTTATTCTTTCTCACTAAGGTATTTCCACCTTGCTCAGTGTGAGCCATCTCTATTTTGAGGTTACTAAGAGTCTTTGGAAGGAATGATGCTAAAGCTGACACTCCAGTACTTTGGCCACCTTATGCAAAAAGTTGACTCATTGGAAAAGACTCTGATGCTGGGAGGGATTGAGGGCAGGAGGAAAAGGGGACGACAGAGGATGAGATGGCTGGATGGTATCACCAACTCAATGGACGTGAGTTTGAGTAAACTCTGGGAGATGGTGATGGACAGGGAAGCCTGGCATGCTGTGATTCATGGGGTTGTGAAGAGTTGGACATGACTGAGCGACTGAACTGAACTGAAGAATCACCCTAGTTTTGAGTTTGTATTTACACAAATTCAAGATCCATCCTCTTCGGTCTAAATCAAGGAGTGCAATCCATTTATCCTCAGAATGTTTTCACAAGTCAGTAATCTCTCCTGAGGTGGATCTTCTTTTCTAGTCTCCTTATTTGAGTACCTTCAGTATCAATACAGTCACATGGATAATTCCAGGCCCTACCAGTACATGTGGGATAGATTCATTTCTTTGGGATTATACTCCCTTCCCTCCCTCAGTTGACTCAACACATCTCTGGAGGGATTACCTACAAGTGAAGTTGCTCAGCCGTGTCCGACTCTTTGTGACCCTATGGACTGTAGCCCACCAGGCTCCTAAATCCATGGAATTGTCTAGGCAAGAGTACTGGAGTGGGTTGTCATTTCCTTCTCCAGGGGATCTTCCCAACCCAGGGATCAAACCTGGGTCTCCAGAATTGCAGGCAGATGCTTTATCCTCAGAGTCAGCAGGGAACCCCCTGGAGGGATTATATGTGCCTTAATCTGATTATCAACCTGGCAGCCTGGGGAAAATGTAGGGACAGCTGAAGACTAGAGTATCTATTTCTTTGTGGATAAGAATTTTAAGTATGTATCTTCCAGCTTGTGGGATGAATCAAATTACTTCCTTAGCAAAAGACACCTTTACCACTCTCATCACTTAGGAAGCTTTTGGGGTTTTAAAAGCTCTGTGCCAGAAATGAGTGTGAAGAACAAATATAATCATCTTCTTATAATAAGTCATAATATAAGAAACATACTTTAAGGAATGAACCAATAGATAAATAGCCAAGCCCTGAGACTTGGCTCTTAACTTCAAGTTAGACATGATTTTTAAGATCTTAACACTCTGAAAGCTTAGTTCACCATTGTTGACTAAGAATGATGAACAGATGCATTAATGAAGCAACTTTTTACATTTGTCAAAAGAAATTGAATTGGGATTGGCAAAGGAATAAGAGTTTCCATGAGTCTCCCAGATAGGTTAACAAATTCAAATATCTAAAGTTAGTATTGTCAAAGATATAAAAAAACTAGTAAACAAAACCTCAATTGAATAGATGGGAGACCAGAATGGGGAGCTCGCCTGCCTTGAAATGATAGCAAAACTCAACAGAAAGAAAGACTCATCTTTTTCTGCTACAGACTCAGCCAATGAAAAACCAGGGATTTTTTGCTTACTACAGTACTCTCAACTACCTTTTCCTTTCCATAAAACTGTTCTTTCCTTGTCTTGTGGGACCTTGCTTACAGCTTGCCATGGTTTCAGACCCCAAGTTGCAATTCTCTGTTGGTCCCAAATAAACCTAGCTTTGCTAGAGGTATATCTGGAAGACTATTTATTTCAGGTCAACATACAGGAAATTCTGAAATGATTAAAAGCAGAAGTGATTTTATAAGGTGTCATTATAAAACACATTTAGAAAGAACATATATTGATTATAGGAATGTAGCAATACTGATTACCATGCACTTATGTCACCTTAAATAAAAAGGCAAACTGAGGAAGTTTGAATTACTGGAAAAATGAGTTTGAGGAGGAATATCAGAGGAATTACAGTTCAGGAAACACCAGCTGTAACAAGCTGAAAGCCAGACCATTGAAAAATTGGGGGTGGCAATATTCACGGGCAAAGAACATACGTAAAAAAGGTATTTAGATGGCAAAGAAATGACTAATAAATATGATAATTCACTTTTAAATATTTTGATACAAATTATTTTAAGTTATAAAAAATTATATTGATTTTTAGTCAATTTATCTATTTTCCTTGAGTATACCTGAGACTTATTAGATGACTAGACATCTAACAAGACACATAATTGTGACATAGTTAATTTTTAAAGAAATTTTATCCCTCCAGAAATGAACATATTTTATGATGTTTAATTCTATTATAATATATTGCAATAGGTATATAGTAGTGCTTCTGTGTTGCCAGGTCATTAAATTCTTAAATTTCTTAACAATAAAAGTCTATTGCATAATTTAGAGGTGCTGAGGGTAATTTATTTATACATCATGTCTGTTCTTACCCAATGCTAAGAATGACTTATTTGTCCGTTGGATATTTGCTTTTCAGGAAACTTCATTTCTTTCTTTTTTTTTTTTTTTTTAAAGGCTGATAGTTAAAATTATATGATAAATTGTATAAATTAGCTTTATAATAAACCAGGAAAATATCTATTACCTATCAGTACAGCACAGATTTAATTCTAAATATAAGCATACTTCTTTAGATTTAAGCCCAGAAAACTAATCCTAAACTGGCAAAAATGCCTCAAGTTAAGTTAGTAGTCCCATGAAACTCAATACCTTCCTCATTAAGTTGACTTCAGCATGCTATATAATAAATTGAAATCACTGACATCATTTTAAGTCTTCACTAATATTAGAATGATTTTCATTCCCCAAAACACACTACTTTAGTAATTCTTGAGTAAAATGTTATTTAGTATTTTAACAAAATCATGACAGCCACTATGTGTCATATGCCTTGCTCTGTAATTTTATATAAGTTAGAAAAATCTTAATTGCTTCTTGTGGATTTTTCCTAAGCCTTTAACTTAATGTGAAAAAGTATATAGTTGGTACAAGTTCTGCACCATTGTTTTATGGTTGCTCATGCCATGTAAGTTGGACCACTATTGAAAAGTTAAATTATGCTGCCCTAGGGTTCTGTGAATAGTTCTACATAGGTAAAGATTATTATACTATTTTCTATATTGTATACCATGAATATATATTTTTAAAAGCCTTAGGTGAGATGACACATTGAAATAACACAGCATATGTTTCTATTTTAATGTTTTCATATGTGAAATATCACACATTTAGAAAGAATAGTCCTTTTTTTCCAATATGTGTATGTCACTAAATATAAACCTTTTAAAATGCAAACATAATAATCATTGCCTGTAAAACATTGTTTCTAGAAATATATATGTGCAATATTTTGGTGAGAATGAGTTTCAAATTTTCCAACATGTTACTCAAATTTTCCAACATGTTATTCAAATTTTTCAACATGCTATTGTAACTGAATTGCCTGTTATGGACTGAAGCAGAATTCATCCAAAATTTCAATAAACTCAGGGCATAATATACTCATTTTAGGGGGAAACTAGTCCCTTTTTTTTCTATCAGAACCTAATATACTGTCATCTCATTATTTAGAATCAGAGAATAAGAATGAAGGAAACTTAACTCTGAATGTAATTATCTGTTACAATTCCTTTCCTCCGGGTGAGAACACATCCAAACAAAACCAAGAAAACAGCTTTCTTTAGAAATGAATAGGAAAACAGAGTAAATCCTTACAAAAATAAGTGTGTATTTTCGAGGACATCCTCTAATATCTTGCCTGTATCTTTTATTCTGTTTATATATGATATTATTTTACTGGACTTCATGAAAAGCAAAATGTGCTGTACTGTCCTTAGTCACTCAGTCATGCCTGACTCGGCGACCCCAAGGACTGTAGCCCTCCAGGCTCCTCTGTCCATGGGATTCTCCAGGCAAGAACACTGAAGTGGGCTGCCATGCCCTCCTCCAGGGGATCTTCCCCACCCAGTGATCAAACCCAGTCTCCCGCATTGCAGGCAGGTTCTTTACCGTCTGAGCCACCAGAGATGCCTGAAAAGCAGAATAACTACCTTATTTTCTTTGGGATCATAAAATAAGTTCTGATTTACCCCCAAGCCAAGGAGCTTCCAGCTGCTACCCTGTCATACATGAAAATGGTAATTGTGCTTTAACTCCTAACCAAAGCTCTATATCCCTGATTCTCTTCATCAAACCTTTTTAACAAGCTGTCTTACGTTACAGACTTTTTTGCTTTATTCCTCAGTAACTTCTCAACCTATCCTAATCTGTTTTCTGCTCTTATTACTCCAATGACATTGTTCTTGCTGAAGTAAAACATGGTTTCCTTGTCACTAAAGCCAATAAACATTTAATAGTCTGTATTTACTTGACCTTTTTGTAGCAGTTGATACTTTTGACACTGACTTCCAGAAACACTCTGTCTTGTTTTCTATGATATCACATTCTCCTGAAGTCCATGGCCGTTCTTATCAGTGTACTCTGATCATTTATCTTTCTCAAATTAGTAAATATGTTTGAAGTTCTTTAAGATTTGATCTGGAATATGTTATCTGGCTGGTGTATGCTTTCTCTAGGCAATATCCACGGCATTAATGGATTCAACAATTATCTGTTACTCTACATCCACATTTATAGCCTAGGTCTCTCAGTTTCAAAACCATGTACAGCTAAACTCTATACCCAACCTGTCTGTTTGATATTGCATTTGAATTTGGAATGCATTATTTCCAAAACAGAACTCATAATCTTAACTTATATAACACTTTCAGTGTTTTCTATATCAACAAACTGACATGGCCCAAAAAAATCAAATACACAAACCAGAAATTAGGAATCATCTTTGACCTTGTCTTTTTTTGTCTAACTTTTCCCAATACTGTTGATGAGCAGCATGTTGATGAATAACATGCGGGTATTACTTTATTAAAGTCTTTCCGATGTCTCTACTCCGGTGTATCTTTATTACAAATCTAATCCTTTTAAGCCAACTCTAATCTGGCTTTCAGCAATAGTCCACTAGCTAGTCTCTTTCCCTTTTTCAACTGAGTCTTCCTTTCACAATGGGGCTGGCATGATCTTTTCTGACTAAAAGGCTAAACATTCCCTATGCCACACATTTGGCATATAAAATCCCTTATTGGTTTCCTTTTTTGTTCTTCAGTCACTGTCATGTCCAACTCTTTGCAACCCTATAGACTGCAGCCCACCAGGATCCTCTGTCCATGAGATTCCTCAGGCAAGAATACTGGAGTATGTTGCCATGCCCTCTTCCAAATGATCTTCCTGATGAACCCATGTCTCCTGCATTGCAGGAAATTCTTTACTGCAGAGCAGCTTGGGAAGCCCACCCCAGAGTTTGCACAAATCCAGGTATACTGAGTCAGTGATGCTATCTAACTATCTCATCCTCTGCTGATTCCTTCTCCTTTTGCCTTCAGTCTTTCCCAGCATCAAGGTCTTTTCCATTTGGATCCTCACATCAGGTGACCAAGGAATTGGTGCTTTAGCTTTAGCAACAATCCTTCCAGTGAATATGTAGAGTTGATTTCCTTTAAGATTAACTAGTTTGATCTCCTTGTCATCCAACGGACTCTCAAGAGTCTTCTCCAGTACCACAATTCAAATGCTAAATTCTTCAGCTCTCAGTCTTCCTTCTTTATGGAACTGCAGAGCAGCTTGGGAAGCCCACCCCAGAGTTTGCACAAATCCAGGTATATTGAGTCAGTGATGCTATCTAACTATCTCATCCTCTGCTGATCCCTTCTCCTTTTGCCTTCAGTCTTTCCCAGCATCAAGGTCTTTTCCATTTGGATCCTCACATCAGGTGACCAAGGAATTGGTGCTTTAGCTTTAGCAACAATCCTTCCAGTGAATATGTAGAGTTGATTTCCTTTAAGATTAACTAGTTGATCTCCTTGTCATCCAACGGACTCTCAAGAGTCTTCTCCAGTACCACAATTCAAATGCTAAATTCTTCAGCTCTCAGTCTTCCTTCTTTATGGCCCATATTATGAAAACAACTAACGGAGGAGATGAAATTCCAACTGAGCTATTAACATTTAAAATCCTAAAGATGATTGCACTAATTATGTCAGCAACTTTGGAAAACTCAGCAGCAGCCACAAGATTGAAAAATACAGCTTTCATTTAAATCTCAAAGAAGGGCAGTGCTAAAGAATGTTCAAACTACCATACAGTTGATTTCCAATGACCTTTAAAATAATGACCAAAACTTTAGCATGATCTTTAAGATGCCCTGGGGGCTCAACTGGTAAAGAAACTGTCTGCAATGCAGGAGACCAATGGGTTCAATCCCTGTGTCAGGAAGATCCAATGGCTGTTTACTCCAGTATTCTTGCCTGGAGAATTCCATGGACAGAGGAGCTTGGCAGATTATAGTTCATGGGATGGCAGAGTTGGATATGACTGAATGATTAACACTTTCAATTTAAGGTGCTTAATGAGTTCAATCTTTCAAAATATTGATATCCTCAGTTTCATCTCTCCCTATTCTATTTGCTGGCTTCAGCTTTATATTAGTTCAGTTCAGCAATGGTCACAGTTCCCTTCACTACTCTGTTACTACATATATTTTCTCCTTTGCTTGGAATGCTCTTTTCTTTTTCACTGAGTTAAATTCTTATTCATTTTAAAATCAGTTCAAATTTCCTTATAAATTTATTTTTAACCCCTCATAGTAGATAGATCATTATGACTTATGTTTCCTGAGTAATCTGAACATAATTTTTGTATTCTGCATCATGGTTCCTGTGGCTGAAATTATCATGACACCTCCACCAGGATGTAAGCTCCATAGAGGTGAAGTGGGATATGTATTTCTGATACATCAAACCATGGCCTGAGCCTAGCAGATACTCAGTAATATTGAATATTAGTATTTCTTTCACTCTGGATAAACACATGAATGAATTCCGATCAAAAGAATGTCTATAGCACAGCTGCAATATCAAGGAAACAAGTTCTCAGATTGACTTGCAGCTGGGGTTGTTGCAAGCACTGCAGAAATTATCAAATTATTGAGATAGTCTCAAGTACACCCAGAGCAATGATAATAAAGTCCTTGGCATCTGGTTTATTAAAGATCAGCCTGGTCCTTCTAATCCAGTGGGGAAACTATTAGAGAGAAAGAGCTTCCAAGTGTCAACTACAGACAAATTGCAAACCTCTATGGGTTGCTGGATGAAATGTTACACTTAGGCTAAACAAATGATGGTGCATAAGGAGGAATACCCAGTTATTCCAGAGATCAAGGCACAATTACTTTTCAAAAAGCAATTGCCTAGCCTGGAATACCATTCTCAGAATTCTTAAATCTCTTTCATCAACTCATTGCTCTAAAGAATTGTGAAAATGTATGTTAATCAAATAATTAGGAATAAGTGGTCAGGACAGTGCTCTTTTCTGTTGTACCAATTTTTCATTAAACATATAATAAATACCAATTATGCAATATTCTGTATAAGGAAATATGGAAAATTCTAGTGTCTGGAAATCAGCATTCCTGAAGTCAGACCTACCAATTTGCTCTCCAGATGTATAAGCTTAATAATACTTTTTTGTGTTTATTTACATATTAAAATATATTGATAAGACATATATTTAAATTATATGTTATCTACATGTGCATGTGCTAAGTCACTTCAGCTGTGTCCAACTCTTTGCAGCCCACTGGACTATAGCCCACCAAGCACCTCTGTCTATGGGATTCTCCAGGCAAGAATACCAGAGTGGGTTGCTATGCCCTCTTCCAGGAGATCTTCCTGACCCAGGGATCAAAGCTGGGTCTCTTGTGTCCCCTGCATTGGCAGGCAGGTTCTTTACCACTAGTGCCATCTGGAAAGCCCACTGTTTACATATATTATTTCATATTTATATAATACACATTACCTATAGTTAGTTAGTTAAGTCACTTAGTCGTGTCCAATTTTTTGCGACCCTGTGGACTGTAGCCCACCAGGCTCCTCCATCCATGGGATTCTCCAGGCAAGAATACTGGAGTGGGTTGCCATTTCCTTCTCTAGGGGATCTTCCTGACCCAGGGGTCGAACCCAGGTCTCCTGTATTAGAGGCAGACTCGTTAACATCTGAGCCACCAGGGAAGTCCTATATTACCTATACAAGTCTATATTTCATAGATATCATTATATAATATAAATAAATATAATTTATTACTATATATGTATACATATACTTATTTTCTCAAATGCACTTACACCTGTATTTAACAAGATCCAAAGAAAAAGATCATACTATCAAGGCTGAAGAAACAGAAGATATCTATTTAATAAAGTATACTACTACTACTACTACTACTACTACTACTATTACTACTACTAAAGTCGCTTCAGTCGTGTCCGACTCTGTGCGACCCCATAGACGGCAGCCCACCAGGCTCCCCAGTCCAGAACCCAGGTCTCCTATATTAGAGGCAGACTCGTTAACATCTGAGCCACCAGGGAAGTCCTATATTACCTATACAAGTCTATATTTCATAGATATCATTATATAATATAAATAAATATAATTTATAACTATATATGTATACATATACTTATTTTCTCAAATGCACTTACACCTGTATTTAACAAGATCCAAAGAAAAAGATCATACTATCAAGGCTGAAGAAACAGAAGATATCTATTTAATAAAGTATACTACTACTACTACTACTACTACTACTACTATTACTACTACTAAAGTCGCTTCAGTCGTGTCCGACTCTGTGCGACCCCATAGACGGCAGCCCACCAGGCTCCCCAGTCCCTGGGATTCTCCAGGCAAGAACACTGGAGTGGGCTGCCATTTCCTTCTCCAATAAGTCTCTGGAAATTGATAACACACATATACATTTAGAGGGGTTCCCATGTGCTGCTGCTCCTGCTGCTAAGTCGCTTCAGTCATGTCCGAGCCTTTGTTACCCCATGGGCTGCAGCCCACCAGGCTCCCCCGTCCCTGGGATTCTTCAGGCAAGAACATTGGAGTGGGTTGCCATTTCCTTCTCCAATGCATGAAAGTGAAAAGTGAAAGTGAAGTAGCTCAGTCATGTCCCACTCTTCCCGACCCCATGGACTGCAGCCTACCAGACTCCTCCATCCATGGGATTTTCCAGGCAAGAGTACTGAAGTGGGTTTCATTGCTTTCTCCATTTCCATGTGGGGCAGTGGTAAAGAACAGTGCCTGCTTGTGCAGGAGGTGCAAGAGATCCTTGGATTGGGAGGATCCCTGGAAAATGTCATGGAAACTCACTTTTTAGTATTCTTGCTTGGAGAATCCCATGGACAGAGGAGTCAAGTGGGGGCTATACTCCATGGGGTCGCAAAGAGTTGAACACAACTGAGTGACTGAGCATACACATAAAGTACGAATATCCATCTGGTAAATTAATTTTATTTGATTCTCACAATAGCCCTAGGAGACAGATTTCACTAGTGAAGAATCTAAATGGAATAAGCATTAAACAAAAATTAAAAAAAATAAAATAAAATAAATAAATAATATTTAAAAAAAATAAAATAAAGTAGAGAGAGGTCATGTAACTTGTCCAGTTATTAACAAAACTTGAACTACTTTATTTGAATTGCAATGCCTTTTTCACCCACCATACTAATACAGTGTTTCTGCATCTCTGACACATTTTAGAATACTTTGTAATACATCATATATATTAGTATCATGAAAGGAATACAGTGCCATATTATTTCAGTGAATTTTTTAAAGTTTCAGATTACAAACTGGTTGTTAAACTGGTAAGAGAGACAGTGTGAGAGTGTATGTATACATGCATGTGAGAAAATAATTGGAAATAAAGGGAAAATTTTGAGAACATCAGCACTAGTCTCCTTCATTTTACAGATGAGAAATGTAAACAGTTTCTTCAAGTTATGTACTATCTTGCTCTGTGTACATAGTTTAGCCTATTACTGTTATTGTAGGCATGATAAAATTGTATTGTGAGTCTCCAGGAAGTTCCTAAAAGTTAATTCTCATATTGTCAATTCTAAAAAAGCCAAGGACATTTTGTAGAAATGGAAGAAATGTTGCAAGAGTCTATCATTAACTGGTCTTCTTTTCTCTGGTTAGCCAATTAACAATACCAAAGGAAAATTATTAGGTCAGGAAAGACAAGTGTATTTACTAGAAAATTTGGTATATAGCTACAAAAATACTTTGAGGACTATCACATAAAACCCAAGAATGCAGATCCTGTGGAATTTTAAAAGTGCAATTAGGCCCTTAAAAATCTTTTCAACAGGTAACTATTCCCTGCTAAAAATAAACAAGTAACTGCTGCTGCTGCTGCTAATTCACTTCAGTCGTCATGTCCGACTCTATGCGACACCATAGACAGCAGCCCACCAGGCTCCCCCATCCCTGGATTCTCCAGGCAAGAACACTGGAGTGGGTTGCCATTTCTTCTTCAATGCATGAAAGTGAAAAATGAAAGTGAAGTCACTCAGTCGTGTCCGACTCTTTGCGACCCCATGAGCTGCAGCCTATCAGTCTCCTCTGTCCATGGGATTTTCCAGGCAAGAATACTGGAGTAGGGTGCCATTGTCTTCTCTGAAACAAGTAACAAAGTGCACGCAAAGAAAATGGTAACCCATTCCAGTATTCTTGGCTAGAAAACCCCATGCACAGAGGCATCTGGAGGACTAAAGTCCATGGGGTTGCAAATAGTTTGATGTGACTTAGCGACTAAACAATAAAATTGTGACTCAGTTTCCTAGCTACAGATCTTGTTGCTTCTTTCTCTTTCTCCTTTGTTCCAAAATTTCCTTCCCATCAAGAGGGTTCTAATCCTGTTGATTATATTGTTTCATATATATATATATATATATATATATATATATATTACATATCTTGGATTTTTTTTTTTTGGTACTTTCAGGTACCCATTCTTCACAAAACAATTGATTTTTCTAATCAGTTTCAAGAAAAAGGATTGTATATTTGAATATATATATGTGTGTGTGTGTGTGCGTGTGTGTGTGTGTGTGTGTTGCAAAGAAGTTAATGGGGCAATCTGATAAGTTATGTCTTTCACAGTAGAAAATAGATAGGACATAAGTTAGGTAGTTTACAAGATTTTTCAACATAGTCAAAGTGAGTGAGTGAGGGAATTGGGGGAAAGCAATATATGAGATCTTATTTCCCAAACCAGGGATCGAACTTGTGTCCCCTCCACTGGGGTCACAGAATCTTAAAAACTAGACCACCATGAAAGTTCTTATATATGAATGAGTGATAGTTGCCCAGTTGGGTCCAATTCTTTGTGACCCTGTGGACTGCAGCCACCAGGCTCCTTTGTCTATGGAATTCCCAGGCAAGAATACTGGAGTGGGTTGCCATTTCCTTCTCCAGGGGATCTTCCTGACCCAGAGATTGAACCACAGTCTCTTGCACTGCAGGCAGATTCTTTACCACCTGAGCCACCAGGGAAGCTCCTATATTACAAAGAAGTTAGTTGAGCAATCTAATGAAACCATGTTCTTTCATAATAGGAAACAGATTAGACATAATTTAGGTAGTTCACAAGATTTTTCCACATAGTGAGAGAGGGGTTGGGGATAAAGCAGTTAGACAAGAGTATTATTAGGGCTTTCTAGGTGGCTCAGACAGTAAGGAATCTGCTTGAAATGCAGGAGACCTGAGTTCTATCCTTGTGTGGGGAAGATCCCCTGGAGAAGGGAATGGCAACTCACTCCAATATTCTTGTCTGGAAAATCCCATAGAGTACCCTGGAGGGCTACAGTCCTTGGGGTCACAAAAAATCAGACAGGACTGAGTGACTAATACATACACACATTATTAGGTGACTAGATAACTGCAGGGAAGAAGACCTACTCACAGCTACAGAGCTATAGAAGATGCTCTGGTCAATATATGATAGAATTATATATAGATAGGTGTCTGGGTATTTGTGACAGCTAAACCAACCTAGAGTCTATGTCTGGACTCTGGGTTATAAAAATACCATGTATTCTTGCTTGCTGCTGCCCTGTTGTACTTTCTCATCTGTGCATTTATTTTGTTTTTATATTTTCATAGCAAAGTGATCTGTAAAAATTAAATAAATTATGGGAAATGGGTGACTTTTCCAGTTTGAAACTAGAATACACAGCAGAATAAAAATACCTCTTAGTAGCAGGCAAAGAGGGGGTATTATCCCATTTGGAAATGTGGGGAAATAATGACCCCACTAGTTTTGAAAGTAAGTTAAAACCTTGAGAGAAGATACTTAGAAGGTAGCCGTAACTATAGATTTAATTCTACTCACAGTATTACCATATACAGGATGCCACATAGTCAAACATACTCTGAGAGTGAAATTAGTGTATGTAGTTAAAGTTGCGTTCACATTTGTAAACTTCCAAGGATTAGGATTGAAGATATTTATATCCTATAATTTATCCTCTAAGACACTAAAGAATAGAGAAATAAGCAAGCACACTAAAGTAAGCAAATATATTTATTCATTCAATCATGTGTGCTAATATCACATTGGTCTCCAAAGCAGGAGTACCCATATATGTAAAATTACATCTAAAAATTAGACCAGGGACTTCCACGGTGATAGAGTAGATTAGAATCCACTTGCCAATGCAGGAGACATGGGTTCAATCCTTGGCCCGGGAAGATTTCCCATGCCATGCAGCAACTAAACCTGTGCACCACAACTACTGAATCCACATGTGCAACTACTAAAGCCACTGTGCGCTAGAGCCTACATGCTGCAACAAGAAAGGCCACCGGAGTGAGAAGCCCATGCACTGCAATGAAGAGCAGCCTTCGTGTGCCGAAACTAGAGAAAGCCTGCACGTAGCTCTGAACACCTGTGCAGCCAAAACTTAAAAAAAAATTAAAAATAAATATAAGACCAATGAGGAAAGTAAAAATTAGTGTCCCAAAGGCAGTTGGAAAAATCAATAGTTAGAAAGAGTGGGACACAACTGAGCAGACACACATAAAAGCAAGAAAAACAGCATAGCAATGTTTTATACCTCGAAACCCAATATGACAAATTTATCGTTAACATTTCCACACTTTCTTCAAGCAGCTAGGGAAATCATATTCTTCACCAGATATACACTTCATATTTACACTCATAGTCTTATTGTTGATAATGACAAAATATTGATTCATCCTTTTAGAGGAAGGAGAGTGTCCTTCACTTCTTTCTTACTCCCTGGAAGACCAAGTACATAGCCTGTATTTAATAAATCCTTTCTGATTGATAGGTGTTGAAGACTCTATCAGTAAGAGCCTATAGATTATAAGGCAGACTACACAGACATTTGAGAATACTGTCAAGAGATGTTGAAAAATCAATAGGAAAACTGGCACTTCCATTAGGAAATATACAAACAAATAAAAATCACTGCTGAGCTCTTTCAGAATTGAGGTCCAGATATCTAATATCCTGGGAAATTATTTTTTGGTTTGTTTACCAAAGATATTATGTTTTTGCGAATGCTGTCAAGATGTGGTTTGCTTGGTTTTGTTTGTTTTGTTTCCCCTTCAAGGCCAGTGGATAAAGCATGTGTTCTATCTCAGGATAACTGGAAGGAAAAAAGAAAAAAAAAGAAAAACAGAGGAGAAGTTTCCCAATACTTCGGTCACAATTAAGGAGAAACTTTGAAATGACTTTGGCTTAAGACCTGCGGCTCTTGAGTTTTCTATACACAGCTGGAAAGAAGGAAGAAGACAAAGGGCACCGATCCGATGTTCTAACTGAGTTGACCTTGGCATCCATTTCTCACATTTGGGCTGGCTTATGCTCTCTTTAAACATTCAAAAGCTATCTAATGACTGGGAGACTTATGTAAACTGTTACCATATTACCTCCAAGTCTCCTTTAAAGTCAGCAGGCACCCAGTGTAGTAGCTCCCTTCCACTGTTTTCATTTGCTGTGTGTGTCAGTCCACAGGACTTTATCCCTACTTGGACACCTCGCATTCTTCCCAGTGGTTGTAGCATAGGCCTAACACAGCCTGCGGTCTACCTACTGACACTGAAGTGTCTCTCAGGAAATGGTGGCCCCTCATTTGATTCCTGAGGAAAAAAACTTCTTGCTCAGCTAATTGGACTTCCCAGATGGCTCAGTGGCAAGAATCTGCCTGCCAAGCAAGAAACTTGAGTTGGATCCCTGGGTCAGGAAGATCCCCTGGAGAAGGAAATGGTAACTCATTCCATTATTTTTGCCTGGGAAATCCCATGGACAGAGGAACCTGGTGGGTTACAGTTCATGAGGTCCCAAAAGTGTTGAGCACAACTTAGCAACTAAACAACAACAAATCAGCTTATTAAAGACCCAGATATTGGCTAGTTTTATTAATTTTCTCCAACAGCAAGGAGTGTTTATACAGTTGGATCTCTTCTTAGCCATAAACACTGGCTCACATCCCAAAGCAGACCCCAGGTGCTTTCTTTCCTGTGCTCCATATTGATGAGGGCTGGAATTATCGTATCTGAATAATCATTTTTTTCTCCCAAGATACTGCCATCAGTTGTACTTTTTTCCCAATGAAATAATTCTTTGAAATAGTCATTTTAATTATTTTCATGTTGTTCAGTTGTTAATTCTTCTCTGATTCTTTGGGACCCATGAACTGCAGTACACCAGGCCCCCTCATCTGTTACCATCTCCCAGAATTCACCCAAGTTCATGTCCATTGAATTAGTGTTGCTATGTGTATTGTGTTTTCATTCAAATCTTTCTGTTGCCTAAATGCTTAATATCAAAGAATTAAAAAACAATCATTTCCTCATATATAGTCTATAATGATCTCTTCCAAAGATACACAGAGTTTTTCAATCTAACCCCATTCTTATCACTAATCCTAATCTTGATCCACCCATAAAGATGGTAGGGTGACTGGAAGTCTCCTTTACTTGAATATGTAAAAACTTTATTGTCATTCAACTAATGTTAAAACCCTTTTCCATGTTATAAGTTGGAGTTACAGAATGTATATCACATAAAAAGCCTTTCTCATCATGCTGCTGCTGCTAAGTCACTTCAGTTTTGTCCGACGCTGTGCGACTCCATAAACGGCAGCCCACCAGGCCCTCCCGTCCCTGGGATTCTCCAGGCAAGAACACTGAAGTGGGTTGCCATTTCCTTCTCCAATGCATGAAAGTGAAAAGTGAAAGTGAAGTTTCTCATCACAGAACATGGTAATTTATAAAAGTCACTGATGTTATGAAAAAACTTTAAAACCCTACCCTTTATTTCTGATTATCTTTTAAACAATACTTCCTGCACCGTAAGTAGTATAAGACCTTTTTACAATTTTTTGATGTTGTCTTAGTATTGTAATAAAAATTTTATGAACATGTGAAAATATATGCAATGTTCCAACTCAAAATATAGGCAGATTTTTATAACTGAAGAATGTGCAA